>OMLB01003149.1:7897-45531 GCA_900302555.1 Myripristis jacobus
CCTGTGCTCTCTCTGTGTGTGTGTGTGTGTGTGTGTGTGTGTGTGTGTGTGTGTATATATATATATATATATATATATATATATAGATATATATATATATATATATATATATATATACATAACACATACACAGAGACCACACATTTACTTGCAGATGATATACGCAGCCTACTCAGACTTGTGTCAAAACTCAGTCTGAGAGCAACATGTAGTATAAATCTTGAATAACACTTAGACCTACGTGAACATTCACACTAAAACTCACCTGCGGCTCAAACATCCAAGGGAAGTCCACTCTCTTCTCTCCATCTGATTTCTTGAAGGTATAGGCACTATAGATGGGAATGCGCTTGTGAGAGTCATATAGGGTGATATAGCGTGGCTTATCCTCATAGCGCTGGCAGATCTTCTTCAAGGAGTTGCTGAGGTAGCCTCGTGGTGGGGTGCCCATGTAGAGAGAGTTCTTACAGCGTTCCACATGGTTGAAGTCCTGCACCACTCCTGCTCGGGCTGTCTGTAGCAACACACAGGTCAGCAAGGTCAGAACAGCTGCCAGGTGCATCGCGCAGTTTTCTGATATGGGCATCCTCGTGGCAGCTCTATTTTCCACTATCTCACAACCTTGATGTGCCTTTGGGAACTTTCTATTCCTCCAAGTGTGTATTGGTATCTCTCTTCCCCAGCCGAAACACAACCCAACAAATCCAGAATGGTCTACCAAGCTACAGTGGCCAAGACGTCTGTCCCAACTCTATCAGAGTTAACATTATTGGCCCTCTTGCTTCATTTGTAGATCCAACATACTAGACTCCCTTTGTAAAGCCTTTTCCATATATTCAAAGTGCTATGTGTATAGTGGCACTAACTCAAAAGCAGTGAATGTTATCAGCAGTATGAGATAACTAGGAACTACTGAGGCCAGTATGAAGCAGACATGATCTCTCTCTATGAAAAGAGCACATGTACAGTTGGTTACTACATAAAAGGCTTGAAGATTGTTTGTTTTTTTAATCTGCTAGTTTTCTGGTTGTGTTGACAGACAGAGAAAGAGAGAGAAAGTGAGACAGAGAGGCTGGATCTGTTTGAAAGCCCATCAGTGTATCAGAGGACAGAAGCTGAATTATGTTCCTCTACTGCCACACAACTTTGATCCCTGCTCCTCGGGATTCACATGGATGTAAAGCAAACATCATTATCATGTGGGGCCATGGTGATGGAAATAAAAATAAACAACCTCTACAGCATACCCTCAATTATCTCTTTCTGCTCTCTTCACCTAATAAAAGTTAATAAGATCTAGACTCTGTCATTGCTTCTTATGGCATACAGCAATACAAGTCCAATGTTATTGCTTCATAGGGGGGAAAAAAATCAGATATAAAGGGAGAAGTGTGAATTATTCAGATACAGAGAAACTGGGTGGGACCACATGAAGGCAAGTGTGGTTTTCTGCCTCTTGCTTCAGAGTGAAAAGGCCCCTGTGTGATATTTCCTGTTTTTAGAGGGAATCAACACAGCTTTCATTTCTTTCTTTTACAAAAAAATAATAAGAAATCGGCATAATATCACAGAAATATCACATTTCATAAAAGTGAATGACTCAGAAATATGAAAACTTCATCACACCTCATTTGTTTGATAAGCTTTATTACTTTTAGTGAGGCAAGGCATCCCAAAGGTCATTATAACAGTTTCAGAGTGACAAAATCTGTCAATGTTTTAAATTAATTGATAAATAAGACACTAGCATAGTTACATAGAACCTGTTAGTGTGTATTCTCACTTAATGACAATCATACCAACAAAGAAAGATTGAAGTAACATTCAAGTTTTCTGTGCTTCAATTTATGTGTTTATTGTGTAATTGGCATGATGAGGATGACCTTATGATGGACAAGGCAAAACTGAAATATTTTTCCTAATGAGATATACTAGAGGATGGTGGGATGCAGTCATCCACAAAGATCTGAAAGTTCTTGTCCACAAAGGTGGTCTTCTTGAGGAACTCCTCCAGCTTCTGGATAGACATTTCCAGCACTTGGTTATTCTCCTTGTCGTTGAGGCCATAGTGAGCAAAGGATGGGAACTTGTAACGCTCATCGTAAGGTGCATTATGGTCATAGTCAACACAGCAGTACGCTGACCAGATGTAGGTGGGCACTGCCACACGGTTGATGTTATTTCGACGGATCATTTTTCCTGAGGTGGTGATACCTGTGACCACATGGGCTGTGCCACGACAGTAATTATTCAGTCGTTTGCGGATGACGTGCTCCTGTTCATTCCAGACTTCATCACTGAACTCTCGCACTAGAGGCACAACGTTGGTCAAGGTGTAGGTGGCAGCCTTGTCGTCAGGGTCGGCCTGGTGTTCATCTGGGTTCAGGGCACCACGCTCATAGAAGATGGCATTTGTGTAGTCCTCGAGCACAGCCTGGGCATCCTCAAAATTCATGTGTATATAGCCACGTGGGAATGGTTGCATCTCGCCTGTGTCAGAGGATGTGGACAGCTGTTTGGGACAGACAGACAGAGCCAGAGCAATTGAAAGAATGAAGGTGGGGGGATAGGGTGGAGTCAAGTGTGAGAAGCAAATGTGATTGGTGATAAGGTCTAACATCGATTGAAACATTTACACAAGTATACAGACATACTACAATACAACGATGAAAAATAAATGTCTTTGCATGCTGCTGCTGTTCATGTTAACAGAACACTCTCTAAGCTTTCCTGTCATCACATCTCCATTCTAACCTCCTGTATATTTTTGTTTTTACCTGAGGCTCATACATCCAGGGCACATCCACGCACTTCTCCCCATCTGAGCGTTTGAAGGTGTAGGCAGAGTAGATGGGGACATGGTCCACAGTGTTGTACAGCGTCACATACCTGGGCTTCTTGTTGTAACGTTGACAGATGAACTGGAGGGATTTGTGTTCCAGCCCTGATGGTGGCGTTGCCATGTACAGAAACTGTCTGCAGTCGGGAGACAGCTCCATCTCTACAGCACCTCTTACAGCTGATATAAGGAGAGTTACCAGTAAGACGGCCATCTGTGATGAGAATGCCATGGCTGGCTTAGAAAAGTCAAACCAATAAAAAGTTTAAAGCTGTCAAGTCCTGTGTCCTCTGTGGAATATTTCTAAAGATAGAACAAGCACCTCCAAAATAACACTAACTATGTTTCATCCAATGAGTTTCTGTATCTGTCTGTGGAGCTCGAAGGCTTTACTTGCAGCTAAGTAAATAGCCTCCACTGGTTTGATCCTCAGCCCTCTCTAATCGGGACTATATGCAAAACTATGCACACTTTGCACCTTAGCAAGTCCACCCACATCTGGTTACTGGCTATACAGCCAATAGCAAAGACATTACTGCTTTATTTTTTTCCCCCCTTTTTTTATATCACGAATAAAGGTTTAGAAAAGGTCAGCTTAACCTAGGCAGACAGAAAGCTGACAGCTTGAACCAGAAAACTATAGTCAGTGCCTATAAAGGAAAGACATTAACCAACCCTTTTGTGTTAGTAATTCACATTCAACTATGGGATACTGCATCATTAGGGAATGCATTAAATGTATATTATCATGCATCTGTCATGATTATCATAAACAGAATGGCTATTTCAAGAATTCTTGAACCTGTAGATCTGGTATTTTGACATGATAAATTATAACAACAACCTGTTCAAATATAAAATTATTGAAACTGTAATTTTATTGGTGAACATTTACATTAAAACCAGTTTACATAAGATTGAGATACCAGTACAGGTATCTATCTCTCTCCTGGCGTGGCGCATTGAAACACAAACATTTGTGATTCCAGTGTACTACTGTGATATTCCACACCTCAAGGACACAGTTTTCATCATGCAGTTGAAAGTCCTGATCTCCGTGGTGAGAGTTTCCTCTTCACCAGGGCTTCAACTCCCAAGGTTCATGTCTCTATGATCGTATTATCTAAATGATTAAGGCCATAGGCTGCATATTTTGAAAGCTTGAGAGGGGTTAAAGTTAAGATAGCAGTAAACCAAACATACATGGGTGTTTGGGCGTAGGCTGTGGATGCCTTGGCAGTAGTTATTGAGGCATAAATGGATGTTGTGTAAATATGGCAGATAGTGAAGATGCAGAAATTCATTAGTCAGAGGCACTAAACTGTTCAGAGTGTAGGTGGCAGCTTTGTCCACTGAGCTCGACTGGTGCTGGTGGAGGTTCATCTGGAGGATGACAGAGTTTGAGAAGTTATCCAACACCACCTGGCTCTCCTCCACACTTTAAAGGGTCCCAAGAGCAGTGCAGAATGGCTGCATGCTACCTATTCACTGGTCAGCTCGAAGAATTACCAGGGAGACATCAAGGTGTTAAGAACAGAGTAAGGCAAAGAGACACAGACAGAGAAAAAGCTTTATTGACAGAGCAGTAGACCTGTCAGGAGAATGAGCATTACTGACATTATGCTTGACTGAACTGCTGCAGGTATATCTTACATAACAATGGTGCCATTCATTTACACAGGCAGTCAAAGCACCATGGTTACCCTGCTTTTATAGTAATAGTCGTAAACTCTCCATTGAGCACCAGTGAGCTTTATTCTTTGTACTGCTTCCTTGGTCAGTTCTCCTCTCCAACAAACTAGAGAAACAGGAAGTCAGTAGTTTGGTTGCCATAGAGACAGAAAAGACAGCTGTAACTAAGGCTCGCAAATCCATGACAAGCAGTTCATGGAGTCCCTAGTGGAGCGTTTGAAAGTATAGGCAGATATAGTGCCTTTATCACATGCATGTCCCTTGTTTATGGAAGTACTGTATATCTGGTGGTCATATCCGGCTGAAAACAGATCAAGTACAAGTTTTTGAGTTTGTTCAAGTCCAAATTTATTTGCGCAGTGAAACATAAGAAAAGGGCACATAAAAATTATGCAGGTAAGATAAAAAAAAACAACAACAAATAAATTAATTAAGTAATTAAATTGTAAGTGATTTTTGATAGAGCCTTTTTTCAATAATGCAATACATTTAATTCACTCAACACAATTACAAAGCTGTGTCCATACTATCAGGGTTCTCTGTTATAATAAGTATAGTCGGCATAGTATAGTATAGACAGCAATGCTAAGAACTAGAGAGAATTGTTTTAGCTTAGATAAATTGCTAGTTTGGGGTGACTGAAGCACAAATGCATGGGCTACAGATGGTTAAACATTTGACAGCAATCAACATGTGGAAAAAGATGTGCAAAGATGCTGCAAAAAGCTGTTTGCACAGCACACACACACACACACACACACACACATCCACCCACCCCTTCTTTAGGCTGTTAGTGCTGCATACTGATGAGCAGTAGCTAGGATTTATCAGCCTGTTTGAGGATAAACTTCACACTTGAGTCATACATACATAACGTGCCTCATTTCCATTTCTCATTTCTCATGTGTTAATTTTCATTAAAATTATTTCCAACCCCTGCAAAATAGGTTTGCTATAACTTAAGACTACAAACTTCATGCATTCAGCACCCTACCATAAATTAAAGGCCAGTTTCTCAGACACAGTAAATCTGTCTTTGTTACAAATGGACTGGATAATAAAGACCTAATCCAACTAACAGAGTACTGTGAAATCTTTATTATAATAGACTTGACATGAAACATGAATGAATAAATGTCTTGTTGTTTCAGTGGAGCTAAAGTATCACAAACCCAGCCAATTGCATACAATATTACAAATATTATATAATATACAGCACTTTTTTCTCATATTGCTGACATTCTATAAGCTAATGTGCATGTACATCCCTTTTTCCTCTGTTGGTCGTAACTGTCATTGCTCACTCTCTGTCGTGACCAATTCATTTGAAGTTATAACTGCTGCTTTAAGGGCAAATTTTGGATCTTGATTAGCAACAAAATAGTTGGCTATGCATCCAGCTCAAGATGTTCTATTAGACTGAAATACTGGTCAGGTCTCTCCTCTTTTTGAAAGGATTTTCTGACACACAACCTTTGTAGAAAATAGCCAGGTTACTGTCTGAGTCTGTGTGGCTCTTCAGGAAGCTCTCCAGGGTCTTGAGAGGGACTTCTACAACATTGTGACCAGTCTGCTCATTTATTGCATAGCCCCCGTAACTGGGAAACATGAACCTCACCTCATATGGTGAGTTACGGTCAAACCTTGGGCAGCAGTATGCCAGCCATAAGTGTTTAGGGATTGCCAAGCGGTCTTTGTTGTCTCGCTGAATGGACGCCCCAGAAACAGTCACCCCAGTGACCATGAAAGATTTGCCATGGCAGAAGTTGTTGAGGCGTCGACGGATGGTGTTTAAATACGGGTTCCAGGAAGTCTCCAGGAAGTCGGTAATTAACGGAACCACATTGGTCAAGGTGTAGGTGGAGGATTTGTCGTCAGGCTCTGCTTGGTGCTGATCAGGATTCAGGGAGCCGCGTTCATATTTCACAGCGTCTGTGTAGTCCTCGAACACAGCCTGGCTCTCCTCAATCAGAGGGTGAGTGTCATCACTCAGGGGAAGTGCTCTCATGTTGCCACTTTCATCATCAGAGACCAGCTGTAGGGACAGAGGAGAAAGAGAAGCAGAATCATTCATTTTGAATGTGACTGTGAGCCATAGAAACAGCTTCCTGTTGGAAAGTTGACTGTAACAAGCTGATTTTTACTATATGGCCACTAAAGTTGAAACTCACATAAGGATTGCAATACAGTTGTCTTGAAACCGTTGGAAAATGTAGCAGTTGTTGCTGCAGCATGTGATGATAATGCACACAGGCAGTAAAACATGGGCAACTTTTGGGGAACTGTGATGGGCAACAATGGCCTGTCTCAGTATTGGCGCTTCACATAAAACATGTGAAAAACTTCTTGGGAACAGATAAGTACATTTCTGGCCCTGTGTCTCACTTGTTGTTTGCTGCTGGGAGAATTTCTCATATGCCAAGTCTAACCGTAATGGTCAGCTGGCGGTAGCTTTCAAACCAAACACAGCTGTGCTGCTCTCTGTACCTGAGGCTCATACATCCAGGGTGTGTCCATCCTCCTCTTCCCATCAGACTTTTTAAAGATGTAGGCTGAGTAGAGGGGGAGGTGACGACTGCTATTGTATAGCGTGGCATAGCGAGGTTTGTCTTTGTATCTCTGGCAGATCCTCCTCAGGTTAGTTTCCCGTATTCCTGCAGGTGGTGTCTGCATGTAGAAGAAGTGGCTGCAGTCTTTGAAGTTTTTCGACACACTGGCACCCACTGCAGTGGGCGCCATCAACAGGAACAAAGACATGAGGCAGCCTCGAAAACAGCTGCATCTTCTTACACTGAAGCAGATGTAGATAATGGAGACAGCAATAATAAGAGACCAGGTTATTTCCTCAACCAAGTGATCCTCCATTTCTTCAAGCTGGATAAAAAATTACAGGCAGTAAAAAGGGGAAGGACTAATGTGGTAAAATCTACCATTATGTGTACAGTATCTGTTCAACATGCCATACTGTACAGGTGTTGCCTAAAGTTAGAGAAGTATAATGACTCTTGTGCTTGGACAGAGACTCAGTATGCAAAGCAGCAGTGGCTAACACTGGGTTCATTGGCTGGATGGTTGGCTTATCTTGCGCTATAATATCTGTTCAACCCTGCAACACAAAAGGCTTTGCACACAAAGTCACATTTCAGCCTTAGGAGTTCTGAAGACATTCTGTAATGCTCCTGACTCACTTCATTTACTCATTGTATTTGAAATAATACTTTATGGCAAGATGCCAAAATTTGGAATTTATACATATATTTGTATATAGATATTCACACGCTACTGTCTATTGTATAGCACACACTCACTATTGTCATTGTAAGTGGGGTCCTGTTGTTCTTGTGCCACATACAGTGTGTCAATATAATTTGTAAAACTTTGTTGAAGTATTGTTTTGTATCTGGACCAAAATCACCAACATAAATTCCTGTTTTGATTGTGCTGCTCATCAGGTGTCAAGACAGAATAAAGAGAGGATGCTGAAAGGTAGAAATGAACAACAAACAAAGCTTTGTTGTCATAATACAAAATATAGCTAAATCAGGGGACCCTTGGTAGTCCACCTGGTAGGGTGCAAACCATGTACCAAGGTACCGCAGCGGCCTGGATTCAGATCTGCCCTAGGCACTCTGCTGCATGTTGCTACCTGTGAGCCAAAGTTTTTTCTATTCTAATCCATGCAATAGCACACTTATATCGAGAATAAGCCCAGTTCACTTCCAAAACTGATAGTGATCCAAACTAGATTTTAATTAATTAAAGGCAAAAATCAGTAAGTAAATACACTTCAATTGAATGGAGCATCTTATAATTCATCCTCAGTAATCACTGACCTTGTTTCCACAGCTCTTCAGATAGCTCTGGCTGCACTGTGGCAGCTGCTGGCTGTGTGTCACGCTGCCCAGCTCTCTTGCATCAGGGGCCAAGCAGCACAGTGTGAAGCTTTTGAGACAGCACCTGGGACCAACATGGCTGGCACGGGTTTTGACGTGGTCACCATGGAGCACGAGCAGGCCTGTGCCATTGTTGCAGGCGCCTGGCAGCGGAGGAACAACTCCTGCAGAAGCTCCAGGGCCTGCCTGTGGCTGTGATGAGCTGGAGAGCAACAGGAGTCTGTTCAGCGCCCTGTTTGAGTCTTGAGACGCCATCGTCATGGTGAGACACACAGAATGCCACATCATAAGCGGGACAAATACATCTTTATTAAACAAAAGGTGCAATGCTTCCACTATCAGTAATAAATCATTTTGAATATCTATTTGATGTCAAATTTATGTTAAAGACTTTCCCAACAAGGGCTTTACAATTTACACTAATTTGAATAGATCTGTATTTGCTCCAAGCAGTATTCAGATAGTCAATAAATATATAAACATGTATAGTACATGCACAATCAGTGCATTGGTGAAATGTTCATACACTGCATTAATGCATTCATTATAATCTGCCCAAGAGCAGTAAATCCTGGCAGTGATAATACTTGATTATAATTTGTAAGATAAAATTTGATCATTTGTAATTCCTTGAATAAGCAATTAGGAGACTGTTTGGTTATTATAAATTTAACAAGGTAATATTACAATGCAATTCTGAAATGATTTAAAGTGGAAAAAAAGGTTTGAGTTTTTTGGACTCGTATTTAGCAAACAATCTTTATTCGTTTTCATATTTAGGTTATTTTAAGACTGGTTTATTTTTGAAAACTATTTCCAGAGTGATCTGTGAAAGTGTGTGATAGTGTGTGATGGTGTGTGTGAGAGCATACAATCTATGCCTGACTGGAGAACAACTTCACGAGTTATTAAGCTTAATTTTATTGGAAACCGTCCCATAAACAAAAATCAAATGAAATAAAATCAATTCATATCAAATTAGACATGGTAATTTTTGAAACCTATTAAGAGGTCTGAAATGCTACTACATTATGATGGCATTCTTTTCATTTCCCCTCTATAAAAAAAAAAAACATATGTGACTCAAGACATAGTGATTAAATTCAGCAAAGTACCCATGTCTTGTCATCGTGTCTTAACTTTCTGATAAAGTTTCTGCAATTTTGAGTCTTTTATTTAACCTGACCTCACTTTCACCGCTGTTTCAAAGGGGCGTGACCTATTTTTGTCTCAACTATTCTAAATAATATAAAATGACCACATTTCAAAGAATTTTCTAAGCTAAGTGCACACCCATGCTGTGAAAGCCACCAGAAAATACATTTCACCACACAGACTTTTGAGGGTAATATAAAACAACAAATGAAAGCTCCTATATATACGTGCTGTTGTTGCTTAGAGGGATTTTCTTCAATATCTTTATGTTGTTTGAGCTGTATGTGCTTGTGTTTGAATGTATAGAACATGATATGGTACTCAGTAAAAAGTTGCACTGACGCACGAATGAAACCCCACAGCGTCCTCTGCTGACTCAACTACAATACTGCCGCAAAAGTATTGCACATGCTCAGTTTGAACTATAGCCCCTTACCATGTTCTAGTAATCAGCTAACCTACGTCTATACTAGATACTAACGCATGAAACAACAAAATGTGACATTTATCCTTTGAACCATTAAGACTCTAATTGTTCAGTTTATTCGACAAGTGTGTTTTTGCTAGAGGGCGAGTTGTTTGATGAGCTTGGCGTTTTCGGCCTGCGTCTAAAAAGCAAGCTCGTACCCGAAAGAGTTGATTTCCTCTGTGCTTTGCAGTAGAGACACTAAAACCCATCTGAGGTGCTCCTAAGATGACAAAAAAAGCGATGCAAAGTGCGCTACACCTAAGCGTCCTGGCTGGTAAATAGGGGTGTGTTTGCCCTGCGACAACATTGGCTAGTGGCTTGTCAATGTGCAATCACGTGGTGTGACACGGACGGCCATGTTTCCGAAACACAAACAACAAGAAGAGCAGCGACTAGGAGCCAGCAGACACACTGATACGCAGCAGCGACCGTAGGAGGAGAGGGAAAATAATAAATAAAACACAGAGCACGACTTTCTTAAAGTACGATTCTGTCGAATGAACGTTTACAGAGATTAAAGAGACCAATGCATACGTTTTATTGGCCGTAGACATACCGTGCAGACAGGCAGTCTGATAACTATAAACAGTAAAGGTAAGCCGTGGTTCCTCTTTGCAGCCTGTCTTTTAGCTAGCTGGCTAATGTTAGCTAACGAGCTAACCTCTGTTCTTGCAGCCAAATGTTTGGGATTTCATGGTCGTGGGGAACGTGCTTTCACCACTTTGTAAACGCTTATGAAACCCTGATATTGTTCACGTTATTTTCGCTGTTTTGTTTACATCGAGGAAGTCTACATTTATCAACGAGCGGCGGAGCGGAGGTGGTCGCCCGCACATTGGCGGAGCAGGCCGGGGGAGACCGAGCTACACACTCCGCCCCCCTCCGCCATCATATCTGGTGTCATTTGAACCTACAAGCCAAGGCCTCTACGACCAGCGCATACCTTATGCTAGGTAGCGAGCTCGGGTTATGCAACCGAAATATTACATATTTCACAGTTAGGATCGATTCATGGACACGGGGGGTGATCTTTTCCTATCCCTCTATCCGCAGCCATCCGTTTGAAAGCCGAATAATGCGATACATCGGGCGAAAGACAACGCTAACTTTAGCTAGTCCGTCTATACGTTAGCCACCTTCATGGCTCAACAATTTAGCATTGTTCAGTGTGGTAAATTTCATAAGTGATGCCACATAATTCCAGCCATAGTTCCATGTTGCATTCTGCATCCCAGCAGATTTAAATAATGTTATTTTTAAGTGTGTGATATTCTCCAATGTGCAGATACCTGCGCAGCTAATTAAAAGCAAATTTTTGCAGGTATTCCCTCATGGCCTGACCTCAGTTCCTTTAGTGTGAAGTTACTAGAGTTAAAGACTGAAAACCTGTTGCTTGGCTCTCCTCATGTGCACGAGATGGAACAGTGAAATAAACATTTTAGTTATGCATAGGATGCAAATTTTGATGTTTGCTCCTGCAGTGTCGTATCACATTAATTTCTTGGAGTGTTGGAAGACTGAAAGGTCTTGATTTTCTCCTTGTAATTTTTGTATCTTACGGTTCTAATTTGCATGACCTGACTGAGTATTTTCACTGTTTGGTGCTCTCAAATGGAAAACTAGGATCAAACAGCAGAAGTCAGGATACTAAATGAATAGTACAATCATTACGGCATTGTCAGATGTGATGTCTCAGGCCCATCTGAAGTGATTTTCAACTCAGTGCATCATCAAATATTATTGTGGCCTACAAAAAGTTGAATTCAGGAAAAGTGCATCAGTGGGAACTTGTATTTAAAAAAGAAGGTGGTCATTATTAAGGGAGTAAAAAAAATGGGCAAAACATCCTTTCCGCAGTCTGAATAATCTTGGTTATGGACTTAATAGGTAATTTAGTGAAGTCATGGTTCAACAGTGAGGATCAGACTAAAGTCTTATCTAAATTGTTTTAATGATTGATAACGCAGTGAATAATGGCAGCAGATTGTCTTCTTACTGGCGTGCTCTCAGTTAATGCCGGCGAGTTGATGTGTTTGTGAATTAGAGAGGAGTTTAACTTGTAGTATATGTGACATGCTTAGATTTATGTTCTGTAAAGAAAACATTGTTCAAAAAAGTTAATGTAATGTGCTGGCATTGTTGAGTGTGGCAGTGCTCTTGCCACAGCATTTGAGAAAAGTGAGGAAGTGAAGCATACACAAATATTTACTGTGGTTGTGAAGTTGAGTTGCCTTGGATATTACTGTAGTTGCCATGACATTTGCAGGTGCTATTTCTTATGGACTGCATGCTTTAACTATGAGCTGGTTCACAACATCATCAAAATGGACTCCCTGGATTTCTGGATGGAAAATCCCTGAGCGAAAGAAAGATTGGGCCATGATTGAGGACTAGACTGTTTTGCCGTTTTCATTTATTCTTTAAAGGAGTACAACAATGGTTGTCTCAGATCGGTGTGCTAAAACAAATCGATCAGATCCAGCCAGTCCCTATCCGTGAGTCAAAGGCAAGCTGCCTTGGAAATAATGTGCCAAGCCTACACAACAGAAAATCAAATCACACTGCCGTGCCTATCACATAATGGGCAGAATGCCAAGCAGTGAGTGAAAGTGTGTCTCACAGGCAGTTAATTTATTAAATGCACACTTAAACATTGTTCTTTCCGTCTTTCTTCTAATCGGTCTTTCGCTGATCCAGTCTTTCAAACTCTGCTTCTTTCCAGTGGTGCAAAAGGAGGAGGACAGGAAATAGAGGAGTTACCTAGAGGGTCTCCGTCGATCCACATTTCAGCTGGAGCGAGAGAACGAGGCACGGAGGGGGAGAGAGAAAGGAGAGGACGAGCGAGAGTCGCGTCTGCTCTTGGCAGCTGTTCCAGCAGCCTGTTTCATTGTTTTGGCTGTTATTTTGTTCCTGCGTTATCTTTTTGATGAATCAGTTCATATTTTTAACTTCAATGTGATATATAACTGCTGTTGTTTAAAAAAAGAAAAACATTACTATTGAGTGTTTTATTTCGTTCCATCATTCAATTCCAAGGTTTTTTTCTTTTTTTCTTTTCTTTTTTAACAACCTTTTTCGGCTGTGAGTAGCACGAGCTTCCATTCTCCAAACTATCGTCAAACCCCATTCTTACCTAGTAGGACCTGATAACCTGGTATTCCTCAAGCACCTGAAACTGGCAGCTATTCTCTTTGTGTCTGTGTGTTTGGGGAGCTCTGTGACCACAGCTAAAGCACCACTCAGCCTTCTAGTCACCTAAGCCTAACTGAAGCCAGCCAGCCCTAGCCCAGTCCAGCCTGCTCCGATCATTTGGACAGGGTAAGAGAGACACAGAGGAATTTGGGTTAATGGGTGTATTTGTAATTGTATTTGATTGGGCCGCATTGATGTATCTGATCATACATGGTTCAGTAGTTGATTTACATGTTTTGTTCCCTGCAAACCACTACAAACTTACACTTATTTTTTTTTTTCTCCTCAGATACTCAGTTCTTTGAGGACGTGAGGAATATGACTGCTGAGACTCTTAACTTCGGCCCAGAATGGTAACTGATCTAGTTTCTCCATGTCTTCTTGTTCTTTTCGTACCTTAACACAAGCTCTTCCACATGCTTGCCATTTTCTGACGTGAAGTATGTTATTTCCCTCAGGACATAATAGATCTGATTTGTCATGTTACAGTTGTTGATTGATGCATGGGGTGTGGGAGAATTTATTTAAGAATTTATCTCCCTTTCCTAAAATATACAGGGTTGTCAGTATACCTAGGGAAAACCATATATCCTCCGAATGCCCTAGGTCTCTAGTTTGTGGTTGTAAACGTTCATGAGGCTGTGATTATCCGTAGAGGCCACAGTATGTCATTTTATACAGTGATGTCAAGTTTGAAAAAATGGTGCCACTACAATGAAATGGCTACTATGGGGGCTGGCATCATCACACATAAATCAAATTTGGCTCATTAAATCCACTTGAGTCATGACATGATTCCTTAGGTCAACTAGTTTCATCTGATACCAGTATCCTCACTTTTTAATAAGTCGAGAATCATGATTGATATTAAAAAATTGCAATACTTAAGTGAATCAACCTTCTCCCATCCCCACCCCTACACAACAATTTTTTAAAGATTTTAAAGTCACAAGTTCATATGTGCCAAAGGTACAATTACAGATATGCTAGGATGTTTTGTGATGACTCGAGACAGTATTGCTTCATAATCACTCATAAGAGTAGAGGATGTTAAAAAACAGCTTGTAGAATAATTTCTGATATAAACGGGAATACAAATGGGACGTCCCACATGCTTAGTTGGCTAAGGAACGCACCTTAGCTGGCTTTCCACTGTCGTACTCAACACGGGCATGCTAGTGTCTGCCAAGGACAGTTGCATTTCCATTGTCACTTCTGGTCTTTTCATCGCGCTTCGGTGGGGTTACATCAAGCCCAGTTTCCAGGTGCTAATGGCCCACCAAATACCCATGGGCCAAACAGGGCTAACCGAGGTTTGAGGCGGAGTTGAGGGTTTACCTGGCTTTGGGCAAGGAGACAGGTGCGGCTGATTAGTGCAGATGTCAGCTTAGCCGAAAAATGGAGAACAACTGGCAGTATTGGTCAAACGAGGGCATTAGGGCTCTGCTCATTATCTGGGCAGAGGATAATGTCCAACGCCAAATTGACGATGTTTGCCGAAATGAGGATGTTGTGCAATAGATAGAGACAGCTGGCAGTGGTGGGGGTCCAGGGACAGGTCCATGAAAAACTGAAAAAAAATGTAGGTTTCAGTACAAGGCAGTTAAAACACACAACACAAAGTGTTATCCAAAGGGGAAAAAGAACAGTTCCATTCTGCATTAGTTAGCTGCTGCTGGGTCAGACTTGAACCACTCGCCCCCTACTTCCCACTCACGAGCATTTACACTGACACAGCATGTTGATGGGTGGATTATAGGGCAAAACTGCAGGGCTGTCAGCACGACTGTGGAAACACGAATGCTTTTTGTTCTCGCAGATTGAAGCCGCGGGCCATTAGCACCGTCTGGCTTGAAGAAAGCCCTAGCTCGCAGTGCCATGGCAGTGGAAAGCCAGCTATTTTAATTGTGTCATCTAGGATTGAGTTTGGCCTCGGCCCTTGTGGTTTGACAGCCCCCCTTTACATGTCTGATCTCTACTATGACCTCAGATAAAGGCAGAATGCCCCAAAATAATTTTTAAACAAAAACCAGCCAGCAATGCTAGGAACCACGATCAAAGCATTATTATTCAGCATTTCTCTTGTAATTTCCTATCTCTCAATTTACAAGTGTTTTTGTAGCATAATCAGAGTGCAGACTTGCTACTTAGCTTTGTGCTTTCAAGGGACATTGCACACTGAAATGTGTCAAGAAAATGGTAACATAAATGTGCACATCCCCTCAGCTTGTCTCCATGTGTTAACACTGGGGCTTGCACTTTCCTTGAGAAAATAAATTGGCAAGACCTTTCAGTGGAAGAACTCTTAACAATGAATGCAGGATAACACATGTAAGATCACTTACGATGGTCAGTAACACATTTCATATGGAAACAATGTTGGGGCCGTTCTTGAAAAGCTCAAGAAGCCAATCAGCAGAAAACAGAGCCTGTTTATATTGCCCCACAGGACTGTGGTTTTGACAACTGCTACACTCATAAATCATACATTTTGTTGACTGTTGGCATAAGTGTGGGTTTGCTGGTAATAAATATGATGTATTTATAGTGAGTGAAGTCAAATTTAGCACCGGTAGTAAAGCAAAGCGACTCAAGCAGGATGAGGGTTTGTACAGAGGGTGCAAGAGCTGTAGCTTGAAGAAAGATACCTGTAAAAGACGATGGCGCGCTAGATGAATGGTCACAGTACTGACTTTCCTTCTCATATTACTGAGGTGAATGGCTTTGTTTTTGCAGAGTCCCTAATAATGCCCCCTCTAGCATTTCTAGCAAACATGTCTTTGAGTTTTGCAGCAAAATGCCTGAAATGCATCCTATGCTTTACATTCTGACTTCTAAATGAAATAATTACCTAATGAGATATATGGTTCACGGGGACAGAGTAAATACAGCTTATCCTAAACTTTGCAGCAATGCAAGGGATTATGTCAAAAATTGTAAAAATGGGCATCATCAACACAGAAGACAGACAGTACTAATATACAGAGATGGCAGTACAATAAAGGCAGTACAATAGCCTGCATCAAAAACAATTAATAAATGTGAAATGAAATGAAATTATGAAATTAGTCAAGGTCAAGATGATAGCATTGTGGTGTAAATTTTCTGAAAGTTGTGCATATGTATGATTAAATCCCTGCACTTTTGTATGCTTTACATAAATCCAGGATACAACTTTAATAACCATCACATATGCCTATAAACGTTATACCCATAAATCACTAAAGCTAGGGCTTATTTCAGCTATTCATAAGGCATTAACTGTAATCATCAGGATTTCAGTGTGCTTTTGGTAAAGGGGAAAAAAATGCCACATTTTCGCTCATAACTTCCATGACTTCTGAAAGATTGTTTTACGTGTAATTGCTAGCTGTGGTAAATCCGCTTTGACCTGAATTCAAAATCTCAGTATAGTCACAACACTTTTCTATCCATTTTTCTCCCTCTCTCTCTCTCTCTTGTGCCACTCCTCCTCCTTCTCAGTAAATGTTTGTGTAGAGATTAATGGGAGGCGTAGTCTCTGGTTTGGTAGCTCTCCATCTCTAATGGCCTGTGACTGCTGTGTGCATTCTTGGTGCAGCGCCAGCTCGGCAGAATATTCCTCCCTTCACACATCTGCAGCAGCTTTTTCCTCTGTGGTCCTTCCATCCCGCTCCTCCCACCCCTTGCCATTGCCATAGCTTGACAGTGCCCTGTCTTGCTACCCAGCCAGCAGCCCCACCAGTTCCACCAGTCTCTGTATGCCTGTTGGCATTCCAGAGTTATTTTTACCATTTTAGGGTCTGTTGGCAGTGGAGGCAGTCAAGTATGTTAATCGTCCCAGTGGAATCCACAATGAATAAAATCTTCCTCGCTCTTGGGTTCATGCAATCAGCATATCGTAACCCGAGCTTTCAGTCTCCAAGACGTTCATGAACCTAATAAATGTAAATTGTATTGATCTAATTATGCATCAATATCTTTTTCGCTGCTTTCCCCGCACCTTAGCAATGACTCAGCTGGCTGAGCAGTAGAGGCAATACAGATTTTATCCTAATGGGGGAAAATGTTAAGATTTTGTTCACTGATCTAAATATGAGTGATTTGTGTGAGAATATGCAGACAATAAGAGTATGCAGCCACCGCACTGGATTTTTTCCAGGTCTCATTATGCATATTAGTCTCTGTTGCGCTTTTTTTTTTTTTTAAATGATTGTTTTTCTACTCCTTTTTGAGCTGCATGTTTTGCTACTTCTCCTCTTTCACAATGCATTCTTTCCCTCCTTAGTATTACTTCTACCTCTTATAACCCCCCACATATTACGCACACACACACCCCTTTGAGTTACATATGGTTTTGATGTGGGGCTCTTAGTCAATGTGACACACTGTGCAGAAGCATGTGAATGGAGCCATTGTTAAATTGCAGGCCTTGGAAGCCAGCCTGCTAGTAATAGCATTTTAAAATGAAATCTTGAGATTGGAAAGCTAATATGTCATCTGTGTTTAGCCAAGTAAATTCTAGGGGACCTGCGTAGGAGGATGGTTGATTTGTTACAGAACCTTCAGTGAAGTGGATTTTTTTCCCCTTGTGCAAGATGGATGCTATTAGATTTTTTTTTTTTTTTTTTTTTTTTTTTTTACCCCAATCCAGATAAAAATGAATTCTGTCAACGTTTCACAATAGCACTCATTTTTTTGTGCAGAGTGCCAAGAGGGGAATTCACACCAGGCTATTCATACCAGTAATTTCCTACATTACATTTCATCTAAAGGCTGTAGACAGAAAAAAGGGGTTTCTAGAGAGATGCAGTTTCAAAGGCCTGGTCTGTTATTGTAGCATGACGCCCCCTGTTGAAAGACTGTCTCTTCAATTCTGGCTATAGTTAGGTTGTGGCTCATTTGAATTCTCATGTATATACTGGTGCCTTGATGCTGTTTTGGAATAAAATATAAGAAGTTCAGTTTTTCAAAAAAGTTAATATTGTTCCATACAAACCAAACCCCTCACAGACAGCACTGAGATGGCCAAGAAGTGTGTTTACTGAGGTCTGTGTAGGAGATTTTTAAAGCTAAACAAAGATGGGCTTTTCTCTGATACCTGTGCTCCTCTTTACCCAGGCTCCGTGCACTGTCCAGTGGGGGGAGTGTGACATCCCCCCCTCCTTCCCCCGCCATGCCAAAGTACAAGCTGGCCGAGTACCGCTACGGCCGAGAGGAGATGTTAGCACTTTATATCAAAGACAACAAGGTGAGAAGGGGAGATGTGCTCACTTCTGCTCCGAGCTAATAGAACTGCTCAGATTTTTAAGAAGAGTGACGGAACGTTTTAGCAGTGCTCGAGGAAGTCAGCGGTGCTAAAAATACTCATTTTTTAAAATATACTCACATTGTAAAATATAGCAAATTGTTATAAATGGATTTGGATGTACTTTTAGATAGCCTTGTTTTTAAACCCTCTTGATTTCTACTAACATTGACAGAAGCTAACAATATCTCAAACAGGAGTGCATGTGCTTTTTATTTGAACTTAAAAGACTCTTAAATCCTAGATTCTCAAAAACAGGCAGTCATGTTTTTGCTGGTCAGGTAAAACTAGCGTAAGATTCTTTTTTGCTTTGAAATTGTAATGTGCTGAAATTGCCCACGTTTTGTTTTTTAGGTCCCAGAGGACATGCAGGATAAGGAGTTTGCTGCTATTCTGCAAGATGAGCCCATGCAGCCACTGGCACTGGTGCCTCTCACTGAGGAGGAGCAGGTCTGCAACAAACGCACACTCGCAAGCACACATCCATGCAGCTGTTGACACATTCCAACTCATCCTATCGCACCAAGATACACACTTGGTTCAAAGGCAGCCATTCTGCTGTGTGACAGATGTGGCAGTGAGCTGACATTCCTCACATTCCTCCCTTTTGCTTTTTCCATTTTCTCCCTGCAGAGGAACTTCTCCATGTCTGTGAACAGTGTGGCAGTGCTGAGGCTCATGGGTAAAGGAGTTGGTGGGGCCACCCCGGCTGGAGTGGTCAGAGGGCGAGGGGCCACACGAGGAGGTCGAGGTGAGACTATTTAAAAAAAAAAAAAAAAAAAAAAAAAAAAAAAACACAACAGTGAGACACCCGGGACAAACCTGTGTTATATCTCCCATCATAACCACAATTAAACACAGAGTTAACACAACCTAAATCACAGTCACAACAAATCCACAAACTGACATCAGTCCAACTGCAACAGAAACGCTACCCAAAGCCCTCGGCTTAAACCACAATGGACATTATCCAGGGAAAGTAAAACAATTTATTCAAGCCATCCTTTGTAGTGCTTTTTCTCCTTTTACTTTTGCCTTCTTGATGGAGCACACTTCCTCTTTGCCTGTCCAAATATTCCTCCTTTTGTCAGGCCACACCTGTCCTAAGGCCGCCAGGCTTATGAAATCACCTTGTGCACATGCGGCGCTGTTGGCGTATGAATGGCCAATGTAAACACTCAGCATCCGGTTCAGGGCAGCCAAGGAAACGACACATTGTGGTTTTCTTGTGTGTTTGTGTGGCTTTCCTATCTGCAGTTTGGAGGAGATATAAACAAATGAAACTGCCGTGTAAAATACAGTTAATTTAAATAGTAAAGTGTTCGAGCTTTATGTTTTTTTTTCAAAACAGTTGATCAAAAATGTTCTCACACAGATGATGAATATAATAGATAGCTGTTTGTGTATCCCCTTTCTTAAAATAAACAACAAAATAAAACAGTAGTATGATGTAAAGTGTGTGTTTTTGCCCCAGGCCGAGGCCGTGGTGAAGGTGGATTCTACCAAAGAAGTATTGAAGATGCAGAGGTGGGGTTCGGCCGCAGCGTCCGAGAGATCCACCGCAGCCAGAGCTGGGATGACCGGTAATAAAAAAATAAAAACAAAAAATATCACTGTTACACCTCTCTGCCGCTACCTCTGTGCTCACTCTGTTTTTGGGCTATGAATAATATATAAAAAAAAATTAAGCTTACACAGAAAGTCCTTAGAAAGTCTAAAAATGTCTTTGATTCAGTTTTAAGAGTTTGGCCTTAAAAAACATTAAATAGTCTTACATTTGAATTGTAGAGGTTTAAATTCCCACATGAACAGTTTTTTTTTTCCTCCAAATTTCATTTATCCATCGTCTAATTTCTTTTTGTCAAAGTTAGTGAAGCTCTACTGCATGAAAGTCAACATTTCTGTTGTTACCAAACTCTAAACCTGATGCTTTCTTTATACTGATGTGTTACACTTAATCTGTGGGCAAAATGTTGAAGCTTATTCTAACTCACTTTCTATTAGATTTTATGTTACATTTATAGATAAAAAAAGATACAAGATAACTTACTTAAGCATCTGTACAGAGAAATCCACAAACAAACATCCTTGGGAGTTACCTGTCCTGTGTTCAAAAAAAATCATCCACCCCAGCAGCAATTTGCTAGCTAAGTTGTTTTACTCTGTTAGCTCTGTGTCTCTGATAGTATCATGTACCTTCCTAAAACTGACCTCTGCACAAGGCTGAGAATATAATACTTACCTTTACACTTACCTGCAGTGCTCATTTGAATAAGAAAAAGATACTTTTCCCCAAAAAATCTGTCTTAATTTCTTTTTCAAATTTGCCTTGAAATGTATTTAAAATGAAATTTATCCTGTAGACATCCTGCTTAGAATTATTGTATTTTACTCAGAGTAAGGTTGGTACTCTCACTTTGACAGGAAATTATTAAAGGCTTGATAGTTTTAAAACAGTTATCAGCTCCACCGCTGCTGCCACTTAACAGCTGTTAGAAATTCCTGTAGTGCAAAAATGAGCTAATGTTTCCAACTTGCTTCTTGCCCCTCTGCTATGATTTTTCTCTCTCCATCTCCCTCTGTCCCCCAGGGGCGAGCGTCGCTTTGAGAAGCCGCTGCGTCGGGAGGTGGGGCGTCCCGGCTTCGAGGAGTCCGGAGGTCCCGGGGGCCCAGGGAGGAAGGAGTACACAAGGGCCGACAGCGATAACTGGCGCACCCTCCGGGAGGAGCAGGATGAGGAGGAGGGGGAGCCGGGCAGCAGCTGGAGACTGGCTGGACCCCGCAGGGATGGTAGGAGAAATGCACACTCCTCTGTGGGCGTGTCCTCACTATTACACTTTTGTTCCCTTTAAACACATTTTGTTAGGCAACCTGCTTGCACAACGACTAGCATTCAGCACACAGTTCTGTTTGTAGGTACAACTCTCTGGCACTCACCAGAATCTCCCACAGCTCTCCTACTGTGCTTGCTTTTTATCATCAGAGTAACTACTCCTACCAACTTTTTTCCACCGCTGCGTCCTCTATTTTCACTGTGATTCTTGTTATTGTAAATGGCCAGCTGCCTGTGTAGTGTGTAAACCTTTGAGTGGTCAGTCTGTGTCATGTGGCTCTAAAAAAAAAAAAAAAAAATTATCTATCATTAGAAAGTGCTCCATTATGATTCAAACAAAGTCCGGTGGAGCACTTGCTCTGAAATGACTACGTTTTGTCTGCCTTGAGGGCACTGGCTTTAATGTACAAAATAGCGATGGCAGTTTCTCAAAAGCAAAGTCTGGCAAACCCAGATTTTTGTCTTTATAAGGGGCTAGTGGGAGTCCTCGTTGCTCTTTTGCACTTTATTTTTTAGAAATAAAATATTCTGTTCTTTTCAGACAGTGGAAAAGGAGAAAGGGAGACTGTAAATCCCAATACTTAACCCATACACTACACTATACTATACTATACTATACACTAACTTCGACAGCCAAAGTCATTGACGTATTTAGTGGTTGGTAGGGCTGCAAATAATGACTATTTCGAAAGTTGACTAGTCATCGATTATTGAAACGATTAGTCAACTAATCTGATATTTAATTGCACGATTACCAAATGGCTCATATTTAGCCAGTAGGGGTGGGTTAAAAATATCGCTATTTTCGATACTGTATAGATACACGTGTAGAAACGACAATCGATACATACATGCGAGTATCGATATTTTAAAATGCAAATAAATTTGACCCGTTCTGTGTTTTTGTTGGGTTAACCCCTTTAGTCTCGCGTGGTTGCTTCAGAGACAACAAATATGGCGGAGAAGGAAGCACTTGTGTCACCGCGAAATCTAAAAGCTGATGTCTGGCGGCACTTTGGCTTCAAGAATTGCGCGATTGCCCCCGGTATGCACGTCATCATGTTGAAATACGACAACAGGCATGGCCCGACGTCATTATAATTAAATGTAGCTCAAATACATTCATCATGTCTTCCTTTTAACTAAAAGAGTTTTGGTTCCTTTTAATCAGAAAGGTCCAACTGACAGCCGGAGCGGCACCTGCCAGATCTGGCAGACCAGCGCGGGACCGGCGCAAGGCTGGCGCGGTGCCGGTCGGCACCAGGTCTGCCCGTTCTGACAAGTGCACCACTCACACAGACTGCTATACTTTCATTATAAACCTAGTGTGTGTTTTACATTTTTTATTATTATTGTTTACATTGGTTGGCTGCTGGTTATTTGAGTTGTTTACACACTGGTAATAGGTGTTAACCAGGTTATGTGCATTGCATGCACCATAAGCCAGATGTACCGACCCAAAAACTATTTGCACTACTATTTCAATAGAAAGTACATGATATTGTATAACTGTTTGTTTAATGGTCAGTTCTTTCTTAATGTAAATATTCATATTTAATATTTAATTATGCACCAGGTTAGAGGGTTACTTTTACAATTGAATTTACAGCATTAGTTCTTTGAGAATTTCTTCCATCACCAAAGCAAAGTTGGTGTTATAACTAAAATATCGATATCGAATCGTATCGGAAATCGTATCGACTTGGGACCTAGTGTATCGGAATCATATCGTATCGGGAGGTCAGTGGCGATACCCAGCTCTATTAGCCAGTCAGTTGCAACTTTATTAGGCTCGCCTGTCCAATCTGATACAATCCAATAAAACTGCTCTGCCATAAAGTTTACTTTTATGATGGCTATAATGCTCAGCTTTTCTTTTTGTCGCAGTAATAGAGGTGTTCATTCAATTCAACTCTGTCTTTAGATAGCTGACGTTCATCCACAAGTCTGACGTGCCTTCTTTTCAAATGTTGGTGCGTGACTGACATGTTCCCGTGATATGCAAGATCCACTTTAAAAAAAGGTGCAGCCAGTCCTCATCTTTGCAGAGTTTAGGGTGGTTAGGGTTAGGGTTAGAAATACGGGCACGATGGTGTTGCAATGGCCACTGCCATTTTGCTACATTTTGTGTTAACTTGTTGCTTCTCATTCACTGTTTGGCACGCCTAACTCTCAGCAAAGATAGTAATGATTCAAGATGGCTCACCCCCCAGGAACTCTGCTCCAGAAAACAATGTCAGGTCCACACACAGCATGAAAAATGCGCGATAATGTAACTGACTAATTATCAACAATTCAATTTGTCAGCAGCTAATTTTGTCATCAATTTTTTTTTGACAATGTTGGCTAATCGTTGCACCCTTAGTGGTTGGTCATCACCTTGGCCCATAGTCTAACTAGAGTTTTCTGTAACCTTTTCTGTTTTTGCCACTGTCCTCTTCTTTTGCAGGTGTGTTTTTGGACTTTGTTACTTCAAAATTATTAATGTCTGCATTCTCCTCTGGTTCTCACTCATGGCAGCTTCAAAGCTGGTGACAGCCTGTTCCCTCTCTGTCTCAGATGGTGGTCCTCGCTCAGCGGGCTGGCGGGACCACGGCGGTCCAGGCGAGAGTCGCCGCAGGAAGTTTGATTTTGATTTCCGGGATTCTGATGGTCATGGTGGTGGCCGCCGGCGTGCGGGAAGCGAGGGCCTGGAGGATGACAGGGACGGCCTGCCTGAGTGGTGCACAGATGAGGAGGACGGTGAAATGGGCACCTTTGACTCCTCTGGAGCCTTCATGCCCATTAAGGTTTGTGTTGGCATGGCCCCATATGCCCATAACTTGCATCTGTGATGTGAACACCAGTTTGACTTATGCAGTAGTTTATTTGACAGATATGTTGCATGTTGAACTTGTTATCTGGCGAAGTAGAAAGATATCGTTTATTACTATGAGTTGAAGAAAAGGCCTTGTATAAATTTCACACTTGATTGTCAAGTGTTGCTGCTGCCTGCCTTTGTGAATGTCCAATTGTCATATTTGTCTTCCCCCACACTCTTCCATCCTCGCTTTCAACATCTTCTGCCCCTTCATCAGAAGGGTGGCAAGGAGACAATCCTGGAGGAGGAGCTGGAATTCCAAGGGATTGAGGAGGAGGAAGAAGAAGAGAGCCTTGCTGACACTGAGAGGAACAACACTGGAGGAGACAAAGACAAAGGTGAGGAAAGACTTGGCTCCCCTTTTCTGTG
The DNA here is from genome assembly GCA_900302555.1 of Myripristis jacobus. Taxonomy (NCBI): domain Eukaryota; kingdom Metazoa; phylum Chordata; class Actinopteri; order Holocentriformes; family Holocentridae; genus Myripristis; species Myripristis jacobus. Next base: position 32,487 of record OMLB01003149.1, read on the forward strand.
ATTTGTTGTATTTGTATGCACATTTGCTCTCATTGTTGATTTCTGATTACTTTTTTTCCCAGTGATTTTTGTTTTCCTGCTATAAAACTCCAAGATATGTTTTCTGTTTTCATGTCCTTGCCAGCCTGTGTATGAATGTGAAGACAGGTTGTGGTGTGAAAACAAATCAAGTCTTTTGTCTTGTGAATCTACAAAACTTCAGCTGCACGCTATTAAGTTACTCCCCCATAAACACGAGCTTGATCTCCATTGTCCAGTCACTCACTCAGTTGTCACACACTCAGTGAAAGTCAGCAAAGACATTTGGTACATTTAGAGAGACAACATGCGATCAGCATCTAAATGCAGTAGTTCCTCATCTGTACACTCAGGCTCAAACAAACAAGGTTCTGGATAATTGTCTGTGCAGAGAAAATCATCCTCGTCTTGTCATATAAAGTTGTCCATGATCAATCAGAAGTAATGTTTTTGAGCTAACTTCTCCTAAAATGACTCCCCTTCAAAAGAAAAAAAAAATCAGACATGTATTTCAACATGATACATTGGGTGAATAAGACAGCTTCCGAGTTGCTGTTAAGTTTATTTTTCCCCAAAATAAATCCAAAACTAAAGAATAAAAATGGAATCAACAAGGAAATCACAGCTTTCACCTGGGTTCACCTGATATTTAAAGAAATCAAAGCAAGAACATACCCACTGCTGCTTTTAGAAAAAAAGCCCAGCACATAATAACATGTTAAGAACCAGAATCATAATTATGCTTCGGAGTGATGGCTACACAAAGATGACAGAAGAGAATCTTTTTCTTGACTGTAGTTCTTTCTTCCACCTCACAGAGAGTAAAGAAGCGGGCTCTGCTGTGGGAGATGGTGAGGCGAAGCCAGTATCACCCTCCTCTCCCACGGCCCACTCTGCCCCTCCTGCCCTGGAGGCCCAGCCCAGCGCCAGTGGCCCAGTGGTGGACGCCCCTCAGCTGAGCAACAGCCACCCTGTCAAGGCCAGCAGCATGCCAAGTGAAGGTACACTTAGAGTTCCCTAAATCTCTCCGTTTTAACACTGTGGACCGTTTGCAGCTCAGTGAATTTGTAAGTCCACTAAAGTCGTCTTACCATCTTCCAAGATCTAGACAGTTGGTGGGGCCTGTGGCCTTCCAGAAATCAAATTCATGTCACTCCAATTGACATACCTGGAAGCTGTCAGTTTGTCACAGTGTTTCTCTGCAAATTAAGCCTAATCTTATCTTTAGTGAGCAATATCTCATAAAAGTTTGTTTGTATAGCATGGCAATACATAGGGATGCTGTTGCGCAACTTTTCAGGCAATCTCAAGGGCATTGACGATTGCAGGACTGTGCAACCACAATTTAAAACTACAACTGCAGTCAGAAAAAAAAATCAGTTGTACAATTATGAAATTGTAACTTATTAATATTAGGCTTTTGTTATTTTCCCATATGGTTAAAATGTCTGTTCAGAAATATCTCTGTGCTGTTTGTTACATTAACATTCCATACAAGCACCGTTCACTATCACTATTTAATTAGGCTACAATGAACAACATAATAAGAACATAATTAAAACACTGACTGCAGTGTGTTTTGGCATCTTGCATTCCTCAGGGAGTCTGAGATCTTACCCTTTCTTACTCCTTATCCTGTATGTAGAACTTGCCAAAGTAGTATGCGTTTTGATTTTTGATTTCATGTTGGTCCCTCTCATCCTAAAAAGGGAAACTGACCTGTGATTTCGTAATTCAAAAAGCAGAACTTTCCAACCCAGAGTAGGGATGCACGCCATTAGATTTTTTGCTGATATCCAATATACCGATATTTTTCCAACTCTTTTGGCCGATTGCAGATACTAATATATGTACATATTTTCCCACTTCATTGCAGAGAACATCAAGTCTCTAATGTGTCAGAATTCACATATTATGCATATTCTTACAGTGATGGTCCACTAGCAAATGCAGACGTAAAATACAATGCTTTTCAAAATGTACTACTTTGACTTAGGTTATATAAAACATGCCATATTTATTTTTGTTAGGGATGCACGATCATGTTTTTTTGTTTGTTTGTTTGTTGGTTTTTGTTTTTTGTTTTATCTGATATGCTGATCTTCATTTTAAAGCCTTGATGTACCTGTATCGATGACATGCTGATTTTATCCTGAATCCCTAACCCATAGCAGAGCTTTTTTTTTTTTTTTTTATTGAACCTTAACTGTGGGCCACAGTAAATTTCCTAAGCTTACTTGTAAAGGCCTGAAGGGTTTGGTGTTCCCTGTTGAGTAACTGTTGGCCCCATTATGGGCTGTGTTTGTGTTTTAGTTCACTCAATTGAAGACATTTTGTTGCTGTCAGAGTGATTCACACTCACTCTCTTGATGCAAGCGCTGAAAGTGTGTCAGCACTGTACGTGAGCTGAAAATGTCTGCAACTGCTTTAAGTTTGTTGCAAAGATGTCATTTTCCAGCCAAAACCCCTATAGACATATAATTTATATTCTCAAATTCTACTCTGCAGCTTTGAGACTGGTTAATTACTAGTGTAGTATTTTTTTCCACTTGGGTAGATATTTGTGTCCTGCCTGTCTTACTTTAAAACTTGTGATCTCTAACACTGAGCCAAGCCCTCTCAGTCTTGTGACACGGAGCATGAGAGAAGGAGTTCTCCCACCCTTTTTTTATATTTTGGCTTGACTCTGATTGATATGAGATATGTTCAGCCCCACGTTATTTAATACCTTGTTTACTGACCCTGTTGTTGCTGCTGTATTCGACTTAGAACCAGTAGGTGGCTCTACCGCTCTGACCCAGAAACACCACCCCCTAAACAGGGACACTATAAATAGGGCCCATTGTTTTACTTGGTGTTTCTTTGCTGTTTTTCTCTCAGACGTGGCTCCAGCAGGGGGCTCCAAGGCCCAGCTAAGCCCTAGCTCTGCCGCGACTTCCTCCAGTCTGCCTTCCCCCCCTCCATCCTCTGCTGCTCCTCTCCTCCCTCCATCTGGAGGAGACACCGAGGACGATGAGGGCATGAAGCACCTGCAGCAGGTAGGAATGGCACAAGGTGCTGTATAAGCAGATTTGCCACTAAAATTTTAGTGGAATTAACATATTATTGAGGTAATTCAGGAATTGTTAAGCTGAAATAGAGGATTATATTCCATCAGGTAGCATCTCTGCCACTATATCACTTTGTGTACTGTATGCTGTGTAACTGCATCTCATTACATATTTTGAAAATCCTCTAGCTTTGTTTCATTGTATATGGGTCATGTGGACATTTGAGGAGGGCTGCAGCTCTGAATTATTTCTGTTTTAGAGTAATATAATGTTACATAGAATATTTAAATGCTTTTTAATCAAGACCACATTTTGTCAGTGTGAGAACCAATGCATCCATGCAGATCCATGGATATGATTGCTGTCAAATCAGGACATAAAAATTATTGGGAAGCAAACATTTGTTGTCCTGAATTTTTTTAATTTATGGGAAATTAATTGCAGCACTACCCTATAAGCAAGGCTCTAATGCCCATAAAATTTAAAAACAAACTTCTGCCTCTCCTTAGGTCTTTTAGTATTTCACCTCCTAACACTTATATGTAATAATTGTGCAGTCAGGATTATTGCAGTGGCACTGAGGCACTGATTGATCTTCGTGCTCTTTATTTGTCGTTACTTGTGTAATTGCACAACTAAATGGCTATGATGGTAATTTTGTGTGTGTGTGTTTGTGTAGGAGGCAGAGAAGATGGTGGCATCGCTGCAGGACACCTCTCTGGAGGAGGAGTGTTTCACCCAGGCCCTGCAACAGCAGCAGGAGAGCAGGAACACAGCTGCTGCCCTGCCGCTGTCACATGAGGCCGCCATGAAGTGGTTCTACAAGGACCCCCAGGGAGAGATCCAGGGTACTGGCACACTGTGGCATACACAGTCGTTTTCACACCCACTCGTCCACACACAATATTCTCAGCAGTAGTCCCACATATAGAGCTTCTGTTTGAATTATTCTATTGGTGCATTGCTACAAATCCGTTGCGTGGTAAGTATACATTTATTTCCAGCACTGTTGAATAGACATGCAGCTCTGAGCAAAAACAATGCAAACCACAGCAAGTTTAACATGTTAATTCTTCTGCTTGAATGTAGACTTCATGAATGGAGTGGGAAGTGGAGATCAGGCAATGATGTGCCCATAATAAAATAAATTACAAGATAATTTGGTCTTTCAGACAGCCTTTGTTAATATTTTGGTTTTCTACATGTATCAACATAACAGCCTTCCTTCCTGCATTCACCCTTTCAAAGTACTGAGACAGTGTTTGATTTAAAGCACCCGCTCACGTAGAAACACAGGTTGACAGGGTCGGGCACCTACACACAAGCTTGGCACTGTAAATTCACAGCTCTGTCCTACCTGTCTGTCATCAGGTCCGTTCACCACAGTGGAGATGTGTGAGTGGTTCCAGGCCGGCTATTTCACCATGACCCTGCTGGTGAAGCGGGGCTGCGACGAGGGCTTCCAGCCCCTGGGGGATGTCATCAAGATGTGGGGCCGCGTACCCTTCGCCCCGGGGCCCTCCCCGCCGCCCCTGCTGGTGAGACAGCCACCACCACCGCAGCGCCCGCAGCCCACCCGGGGGCCCGCCGGGACTGTGAGTCAGAGCTAAGCCAACGCACAGGATGGGGAGGGAGGAGAGGGAAGGTTGTCAAACAGGTCATGGTAATAGACAGCTGTGTTTGGGAAAAACATAAAACAAAGGACACAGAAAATAGCTTGATTGATTCAGAAATTTTAGTCCCATCACATTGTCTATGCAAACAGTGCTATGCAAGAGGTGTGTCTTGTTGCTTAAAGATGTGTTGTCCAAATTTTGAGATGTGCCATGAGCAGATACTGCAGTTTCATGCTTTTCCGCTACAAGCACTGCATACAAATCCAGTCAAATGGATAATAAAATGGGTGCCTTATGTAACATTCCTCTATACAACGTATACAGGCATGTTATGTTTATGTCACCTCATCACCAAAACATAGGTTTTGCATGGTGAGAAATTTCCTCCCACAGGCAAGACAAGAGAATAACATCTCCCACCTTGCTTTCTCGATCTGTGTAAAGGGGGCATGTACCATCTTTTTTGCAGCTTTTTTCTTTTGGTTGCGATGAACATATATCAATCTATACATTTCTCTAGAGCAGACTTTTTTTTAACCCTGCCCATGTGGTGGTGATGTTCAGATTGCAGTAATATCTGCAGGGGATGGGGCGGACCTGAGCATAAACTGATTCTGATTCTGACACTCTGATTAATAGCAGATGGGTTTCAGGTGTGTGAAATAATACATCAGTAATGAGGAAAATATTAATCTCTAAAATGTGAACATATTTTTAGCTTTTTTTTTAAAGAGTGGGTCTCTAAATCAGAGAAAACTATTAATTCTGGTGGGTGATGTATGGGGACTTGTGAATTCAGATTAATGTCAGAACCAATCTGGGCATCACTATCATATGGTATGTAAGTAACTGTGTGATATTGCACCGTTGATCATAACATTCCAGAACAGTGACATTGATCTTCCCTGTGGATAAATGGGATATTAATCACACAGGGCTCTAGGAAGTTGGATGTGTGAAATCTGTAGGCATGAAGTAGCTAAATAATGTGTTTACGCATGCATTGTTTGTGTTTACTGTGTAACGAGCCATAGAGGATCTTTCACTGTATCGGGTGAATTGCCGTGCACTAGGAGTCTTGACTTTTCTAGTTGTGCTGTGCAGGCAGGAAAGTACAGACGAAGCAGGGGAGATTTTATCATCATTCAAACCACATCACAGTCATATACCTGCATTATGCGGTGCTCTCCAGGGAGGGTCACAGGATGCATGTAAGCTTCAAATAAATGGAGCAGAATGGGCCAATTTCCATATCAGGCAGTAGAAATGAGCATTAGACCTCTGCTCTCGAGTGTTGCGCTTCTCCTTTCTCTGCGCCACTAGAAGAGCCTTACCATACTCTGAACCCAGTGTAATTTCCCAGGACTCAGACTAAATGCTTGCAGTCAGTGCTCTCATGTTATGTGGATATCATATAAAATCTTTGATTTAGTCCCGTAGTTTAGGAATCCCTATCCAAAATAGAAGTAAAAATAACCTGACTAGTATAGCGTAGTCTACATTTACAAGACCATAAGAATAAGAATAGCAGTTTGGGGGAAAATGCTGTATTGATCTGTATCCATTCTGTATGAATAGCTGTTTTTGTCAGCACCATACTGAAGGGCTCTGGTCTCTCTCCTCTTCGACCCTGTAGGGAAACCTGGACCAGGAGCGCCTGAAGAAGCAACAGGAGCTGGCAGCAGCAGCTCTTTATCAGCAGCTCCAACAGCAGCAGCTATTGCAGCTCATTAATAGGTGGGTGTGGGTGTGGGTGTGTGTCCACTGCAGTCTTAGCATTTGTATCTTCTTTTTACTGGTTCAAGACCAAAGGGCTGCAAGCCTTTTGTTTTTGTGCTGGGTTATTATTATTTTGTCTAATTCTTCACATATTTTCGCATATTCCCATGAAATGGTACATGGTATCCATCGTATTGGATATGCTGCCTTTTCTTCTTTTCTTCTTTTTTTTTTTGAAAAACACATTTTTGACATCTCCTTTTAAATAGTAGGTCCGATCGCTACCAAATTTGTTGTGGATCATTAGTAGACCAGTTTTATTAAAGGTTCCATTAATCATGTTTATCTTTAGTTTTCAAGATATCGACAAATTAACTTACATCGGGCATTGCTCAGCACATAAATACACCAAGTCAACAACTGTTGGGTTCAGTCATCACAAAACTTGCACAGTGTGTTCACATAAGTACCGGAACATTGATTCAGGTTTGGCCATTAGGGGGCGCTACAAATGCCAAAAAAAGATAAGGCAGTAGAAAATCTGGTTATAAATCTGAAATTGTCTGTCCAATCATTACAAAACTCAGAGGGTATGTTCCATAACAATTTTGAACTATGTTTGTAAAACTGTTGTGGAAATTGCTCAATGGGGGGCACCACCTGTTGCAAAAACATGCATGGGCCTGGTGCAGATTTGGCCATAAATCAGTGACAGTTTTTTTAAGCATTTCCAAACTTGGTGGATATTTTTAATTATGCTGTTGAGGCTTTGAGCTTCTAACAGTCTGTCACCTTGAACCCCAGAATTACCACTTGCAGCTATATCTACATATCTATTTACATATACATATATATATCTATATCTATATATATCTATATCTATATAGATAGATAAGCAGCTATATAAGCTTACATTGAAAACTTATTTTGAATATAACATGTACTATGCTTTCCATGAGTTTTTGTGTTTATTTTTTAAAACCATGCGACCTTGCCTTGTGCATTTGTTCCAGGTGCAGTGAGCAGGGTATGATGCCTCCGATCAATCGATCGATGTCTGTGCCAGATACAGGGTCCATGTGGGACATGCATACCTCAGCTTCACAGCCGTCAGGTACGGTTTAGACTAACATAATCACATTCACATCAGCTGATCATCTGATGTGGCTAACCCACTTGTGTGTTTGTGTTTAGGCGGTGAGGCCAGTCTTTGGGACTTAACAATGAATTCTTCTACTCAGGGTCCAACTCTCGAACAGCTTCAAAAGGTGAGTTCAGTTGCCCCCTGCAGGCTGGATTATGACTGCACAAATAAACTTTTTGCAAGGAAAGTGGGCCTTCTCAATTGAATGAATATTTCAGCATTATTGAATTGGTTATTATTATGGTTATTAAACTGTAGAAATTAAATGTCAGCATATCGTTACTCACAGTGTATTGTGCAGCCTTTCGTCCTAGGATTCATGCTCATTAACCATTTTCCAACATGCATAGTTTATGCTATCACATTTTTTGTCATTTTGAATTTTGTCCAAATCTGTTTTTTCATTACTATTCCAACAAATTTTCAACAGCTGTCACCAAGTTTGGTACATAGTATCTCTTCTCAGAGTTGGAAAAAGTTACTTTTTCTTATTTTGGATATGTTTTATCAATTTGCTGTAACTGACCTCCAAATTTAGTGGGTGGGGCCTAATTTACAAAAAATTGATGCTGTCTTAATAAAATTTGGACACAAGCCCATGTGTGTACTCTGAGGGACCATTTGGTGATATTTAGCCCATAGGTGATGTCACAGCTACCTGATAACTTGAGTATAGCACGCTAAAGCCATACAAACAAATACACAAACAAGTTCATATGGATGCCCTGCACAGTTTAAAAGTCGTATCTTGTTTGGTGACATAAATGCCAACATTTATTGTGAACTGAGTTTTGTCATTCAAATTCTCCTTGTCTCTTTTTTTCTTCTTTTTCCACTCCTGCTCGGATTCGTAATACAGCTGTTTTCATCCAAGTGTTTGGACCCTGCTCATTGCTGCTTGCAGCTATATTTTCCCTGAGTATTTTATGATTTTGGTGATGTTAACCTCAACATATTTGGCTGTCTTCACAGTCAGCACCCTCTAAAATGAGTGGAAATACTTGTTAATGTTAACAGGCAAAAGTAGAGATTTTTAGCTGTTAGCTGTTCTCAGATGTGCTGCGTCTATCTGTTATGATTTTGAGGAATGCCAAAGCCAGGATTTCGCTAATCCCGGCTTTATTCATCTATCCATTTAATGTCAGTCTGTGCACTTACTCCATTTGACTCCTGGCCTCTCCCCTCCCAGCTCCAGCAGGAGAGGCGAGACGCTGAACTCAGGGCGAAGCGTGAGGAGGAGGAGCAGCGTAAGCGAAGGGAGGAGAAGAGGAGGCAGCAAGAGGAGCAGAAGAGGAGGGAGGAGGAGGAGATCTTCAGACGCAAGCAGGTGAGATTAGAGGAAGAGGTATTTGAGGAAAATGGGTGTAATGTCGTTTTTTCTCTCCCTCTGACTCAGTGCTCTAAAGGTTCTTGCCCAAGGCAAAAAACAGACTAGCTCTGCAGGGTTTACACTTGGTTGAACTTTCTGAAAAATAAGATTTCCATTTTGTTTTTTCGCGTTTGTTTAAATCTGCTTCTGTGTCTTCAGGATTTTATCCTTTCTATGCCATGTTTAGTAGTGCCTCTCAGCTTCTTGTAAAATCGCCTCGTACCTTGTAAATCCTTGCTTTTACAAAACAGTGGTAACGTTTTGGTACATTGCAAGACCTGGGTGATGGAATTTCTTTGTTCCCCAGATACCTGTATATCTACATTACTACACACATGCACAAAGAAGATTGGACATGCAAATTATCATCTGTGTAGGAGTGACAAAAAAAACACCAGCTCTGTAAGCAGTTCACTCGGTTGGAGCTGAGGACTGCAGTTCATCCATTTAAAAATTTTAATCCTGGTCATGCCTCTCCTCCTTCCAGTGTCGTCAGCAGCAGGAGCTAATCATGAAGTTGCTCCAGCAGGCCCCCCAGCAGCAGGGGCCTGGAGCGGGTGGTTCAGGCTGGAGCGGGGCTCCCTCCTCCGGGCTGGCCAAGGCAGGAAAACCATCAGCTCTGGTGCTGCTGGAGATGCAGCAGGAAGCAGAGCGGCTCCTGAAGCAGCAGCAGCAGCAGCAGAGAGCCCAGCAGCAGAGAGACCGCGTGAGTCCAGGAGGAAAATATTGTTTCTGACTAAAGACCCCGACAGAAAAAGTCTTGAGAGACACCGCTATTTGGAATTCAGATGGAAAAATGAAATGTCCTTTTGAATGTGATATGCACATGTCCTCCGTTTTTTGGGGGAGGGAAATAATCAGGTTGATTTCTTTGTTTCCAGCATCCTGGCATGTCAATGGGAGGCTCTTCCATGGGAGGCCAGTGGGTGGAGGGTGTTGGCATGTGGGGCGGCCCTGGTGGTATGGAGGGTAAGGCTGGCAGCGGGGGCTCTGCAGGCGGCATGGGCATGTGGGACGAGGCGGTGAAGAACCAGGCCAGTCTGCGTGGCAACAGCAACAACAACATGGGCATGAAGAACAGCCGCAGCAGCCCCTCTCTCAGGTACACAGTGGACTAGTCCTGTCACTTTTTGTTCACAGTATGCTTGTGTTTGTGAAACAGGCCTATGAGCTGATCTCTCCAGAGTGAAGCGCTCTGTTTGGCTGGTTACTTTTACATGTAAGAGTGGAGTGATCTCATCAGAACACCATCCTCCTGCCCCTGCTTGATTGACAGCTGCACCTGTTATGCTCTGCCCGGCTCAACAAACAGTAGTAACAGTAACACTTAGCTCGTTAACGCAGCACATTGAGGATTATTTTACCAATCTCACATTATATCAGATGAGGTAAGGTCTAGCCAAGCCTTTCAATTTAATATGGAACTTAAGTTAGTAATGCCATTTGTCAATTGAAAATATTTTAAAGTATACATTGCCCTACTTCTTGTATGTTTCTCATTATTTCTTTATTTCACCATTTTAATATAGCCTCACTCTTTGTGTTTACTCACAAAGTACTTTAATCTGTTCACCTTGCTTCTCCCTTCAGTTTTCGTTGGCACACACACACCTCTCCGTGCACACACACTGGCTTTCCTCGCCCCACCTCTTACTGTTTCTTTCTCATGTATGTGTCTGCTCTGTTGACTTTCTTCGTCAGCAGTGTGTTTTATAAAGTTACCCAAAAAGCACAAATCACATCTTGGATTTTTCCGTTTTCATGACGGAAGGTGAGCTGTGTGTGTGGGCGGCTTTTTATTAATGTCATATTGAAACGACTGAAACCAACATGGTACCGAATGACACTTCCTTTGTCCAATACTCTGTAGTAGCAAGGCATTCAATTTCATCGTTGCTCTCATTTGTTCTCTCATTATGCGATGTCGCTATTCCCTTTGCTGCCACTAAATGGAACAGGAAGGGGCTGCTCCCATTTGGTTTGCACCAGATAAATTAGTTATCTGGGTGTGCAGGAGTTTCAGACATGAACACATGCCCTGTTGTGTGTTTGTTGTTGTTTTTTTGGCTTTTGGAAGAACAGTTCTGTTTAGGCAGGAGGAAATCTGTTTGGGCGAGCTGCTTGTTTAAATTTTCTGTGTGGGAAAAACTGTACACCATTAATTTAGCAAAATAAAAAGGCAAAAATCACACACAAAAATTGCCCCTTCCAAAAAAACAGACCAAAAAAAAAAACAGATTGGACACAGCCAGTCACCAGTTGCCAATATATTCATCCGGTTGGCCAAGCCTACTAGGGGAACTAAATCCCACCTTGCCCTGCTGGAATGTATTACTGTAGAGATGCAATACCCTGAAATTTTTGCTTTTAGGTGCTCTCAGATCTTGGTGGCTTATGAAGATAATACTCAAGAGTAATACTAAATAAGAAAATCCCCACTTTAACAGGGTTTACCATCCCTTCAAAAGTCATTCATTGCGTGTATTTAATTACATATTATTCAGTCTCACTTTTCTGTCTCTGGTATTGAGTCACGCACTGCATCAGAGTCAACATTTCGGATCTTTCTAAAACTTGAAGCCCCACCACTGACTTAACACTGACTTTATACTGACCTGCATCTCTGACCTGTTGGGAAAATGCCTCTTGTAGGTTAACCCAACTCCAACTATATTTATCTGTTATTTATCTTGGTAGTGGAGACAAATCCATGAAAATCCTCATACTAACCTGTCTGTTATCTGTGGAAGCAAAGTAATGGTTACATTTATTACCATAATGCATAAACCATAATACCATAATGAACCATAAGGCTACCTGACCTAACAGTTTATTGAATAATGTATTTAGTAACCAACCACGTTCCTGCCTAATACCTATCCTTGCATTGGACCAATTAAATAACTTTAAACTTACCTGCAGTGGTTATTTGAAGTACAAAAAGATGATTTGCCTAGAAAACCCTCTCAAATTTTGGAAGATTTGTCTTTTAACAAGTTTTTGTACATCTGTAAATGTAATTCATTTGATACCTCAGTGTTTCATGTCCTTCTGTCTTCATAGTGTCAGCATCGTAGTATCTTAAAAGTACAGTACTTAGCATCTTCCGTGCCAGTTGCCATCGTAATGTCTATTACTGACTATTTCCTTGATGAGTGTACTGAATATGCATGTGCTCGTCCTCTGCAGTGATCAGTACATGATGCGTCGTAAGCGGACAGAGGAGGAGGAGAAGCTGCTGAAGCTGCTGCAGGGCATGAAGCCTCAGGACGGCTTCACCACCTGGTGTGAACAGATGCTGCACGCCCTCAACACCTCCGCCAACAACTCCTCCTCCTCTGTGGATGGTAGGCTGCCCAGTCTTTATGTATTACACTGTGTCAAGTGTGTGCTAAATACACCCTCAGTTAATTTGGCATGTAAAGAGAAATTGCTCTTTTAATGACTATGTTCACCAGTTTTTGCTTTGTTTTGTTTTTAATGAAAGCCACTTCCTTAGTGGAATTTAAAGTGAAATGACCCAAACCTCAACTTCTATAATTAATTGCATTAGCCACTTTAATTGTCACTTAACCCTCCTGCCTACTTATCTCCCTATTAATCGTATTTGACTTTTGTCCTTTCGCTCTTACCATTGCTAATGATTTAATGTGCGTCTGTATGCTCATATGAAGTTGCCACAATCGTGGCGTACCTGAAGGAGGTGGAGTCTCCCTATGCTGTGCTGGACTTCATCCGGTCCTACCTAGGGGACACTGTGGAAGCCAAAGAGTTCGCCAAACAGTTCCTGGAGCGACGTGCCAAACAGAAAGCCAACCAACAGAGACAGCAGCAGCAGGTAGGTCTGGTGGGCGTTTAGCATATGTCAAAACAAACAAACAAACAAAACAAAGCTGATCTGTTTTTTTTTTCTTTATACAATACTCAGCTATGGACATGCAACTGAAGAAATTATTAGACAAAGAGACACTGGCTGCAAATGTCAATCAGGCATGGCCTTTATGAGCTTCTTGTCTTAGAACAGAGGCTCTCAAAGTGGGGCCTGGGGATCCCTCAGGGGTCCTTGAGGGTCTTCGAGGTTTTATTGTCACTGTAAACTAAAAGCTTATGAAAGTTGCCTTTGTGATTT
>OMLB01003152.1:7265-18175 GCA_900302555.1 Myripristis jacobus
AAGTTTTAAAACTGGGGCTGGGGTTGACTTTTTGAGGTATGACATAGTATAATTAGATTAATACATGTGACTGATGATATAAAATGTCTATAACTACATTTTATAACAGGAATAAAATAGAATATAACATAAAATAAATATGCAAAAAAAAAAAAAAATCTGGGTGGAGTTGTAGGACATTTTGAACCATCCATGTCTTTGAGAGAGTTTGAAAATGAAAATAAATAAATAAAAAATTTATTGGGGTCACAGCTGAAGTAAATCTGGGTATTGTCTGCATAAAAATGGAAACCGTTGTTTGGTCTAATGAGATGTTCCAGTGGCGGTATGTGTATCGTGAACAGATTCGGGCCAAGCTCTGAACCCTGAGGAACCCCACCATGAGGTAAAGACATGGAAGACTTCCAGTAGACTCTGCAGTACCAACACAGAGTCCTGTTTGTGAGATTTGTCCAAGACAGACAACTGCTGAGGGACTTGGAACAGATGGGTTTGATCAATCATACTGGTGAGAATATTTTGCCTTGCAGGCTTGTAAACTTTTAAAATGTATTCCCTCATGATCACAGTTTCAGAATTTTTTTTTCTTATTTATTTTACTACAAACAGATGCACTGGAAGTGTTCCGCAGAGCTCTCCTCAAATATCTCCCAAAACAACAGGCTTTCTCCTACATGGGAAAGAGAGAGCGGGCTCATGTTGCCACCTTAAGCATGATGAAACATTGTGAAAAGGAAGCAGACCACAACCAGGTGTGTTTTGATGTGCTCTAAGAGCTATTAATATTCCAGTTTTCCAAGCTGACTCAGACTCAGCATTTGCTGAATGTTTTTTTTTCAGGGTGTGGGCCTAGAAGTATTTAATTTGATTTGTTATTTGCTCTAGTTTCCAGCTTTTTCTTATATTTAGATATATTTTCTTAATTTTTTTGCCACCAGTGTACTCCTGCAAGCAAGCTATGAGCCATATTCATATGCTTTGACAGGTTTTAACATTATAACTTAGATGTAACATTTCCTTTCCTTTTGTAGGAGATCCACATTTCCCTCAAATATATTGTAATAGATCCAAACAGTGTTCAGAAAGACATTCAGTCCCTACACCACAGAGGTCATCAGCATATTCGTTACATCGATGCCCAAACCCTCCAAGGGAGCTGCAGTAACCCAAAACTAATTCTAAGTAATAAAGTAATTGAAAAGTTGCTTCTGAAGCAGACAGACCTCTCAGTGTGAGGGTGGACTGTACAATATCTGTTATTAATTTTGCTGATAACAATAATTATACTGGCATAAAACATTTGATGTCTTGGATGGTGTGAAAATCAGTAGCTCAGCACCTCTAGGGTTTGTTCTCAACATTTTTCCACAGTAAATGAAATAGAGTTTCTTAGTTTAATACAGTACACTAGTATAATAGCACTCTGGCTATTATAACAAATTATGTTCAAGTAATGATGCAGGTGCATTGAATTTATGCCAGCAATAGCTGCGTGCAAAGAGAAGCTATTGCAAGAAGCATAAATCTAATATTTGCTGCTGTTTTGACTACACAATAGTATGTTCTCACTAATGAATGTTCTTTAACAAAGCAAACTGCAATCAGCTTTTCTATTCACAAAAGTTTTGAAAAAATAGGAGAAACCTTTCACTGCACACGACAATGATTCTGTGAGCTGTTATGATCTGGCTCCTGGGAAAAACTGAAAAAAATGTTCAAAATCAGTTCAAAGCAAAAGTTCATCTTATGCACTGGTTGTTTCTTTGAAAACGTGCCACCATCCATCAGGTGCTGGGAACTGTGCGTTAATGGCCTGAACCACACAGGCCAGTAAAACTAGTTGATTGTCTCTGCCAAGTGTCTCAATGTGTAAAATTCACATTGTCGATAGGCTGTCTGGTGATACTGTCTGCAAAAATGAACACAATATTAGCAAGGCCAGCTTACTCACAGTATTTAAGACATTTCATACAAAAGGGACTAAAAAGGAATTTGCATAATGTGCAAGAATGTGAAATTTGAGGAATAAATGCTTATCTAACAGAGTGGAGATATCATCACAGTATGTTCGTGTTGAAGAGACATGGAGTCAGTGGAGTAAAAAAATTCCTGATGAATTACAAAAACAAAAATAATTGGGACTATCATGCCAGTTTTCCTTGGGCATCATAACACCAACTTTTCATAACTGAAATGTATTTCTTGTTTACTACTTTTCTTTGGCTTGTTTTGAAACATTTCCAGGTAACTTCGTTTAACCACTAGCCATACAATAAGTGCATTCTTGTGGCTACATATATGACGTTACATAACATATACAACTTGACATCCATTTTTCAGAACAGGTTACATTTGTGAAACTCCAGAGACCAGGTCAAAATGTTTATTCCAGTCCACAGTTATGCTGACTCCATACTAGTACAAATTGCTGTCCTTGATGGTTGTCGTGTCGGAATGCGTCTTCAGTGGTTCTTGATGTGCACTCTTAAGTAATTTAAACCTTCAGATCCAGTGAGGCTTTGTTCACAACCTCACACCACAAGGTGCAAAAATCCTCATCCCTTTGGCCAAGAGTAGGTGCTTTTTGGATACGCAGACCTCATGGATATTCTTGCTTTTACATACTTGCATGTTTAATGTAGCATCATAGAGCTGTAATCAAGTCTCTTTGGCATAGAGATACTTAATTTTGTCAGTGAGACCCTCTGTAGTTGGGTCTGGCATCATCAAAGGGCCCCGATCAGGAGAAAGCATATTATCTATATCTGCAGTGAAGGAGCACGTGTGCGCATGGACATCTGAGAAGCCTCTAATTCCAGCAAAGGATGACATAGGGAACAACTTAACAGGAAGTGGTGCTGGCAGCAGAGGAGCAGAGGATACTTAATATCAAATGAAAATAACATACACTATCTGTACCTATCACTAGTAGAAGTTCTTTTATGTGTTTATGAGGTGTGTGTGTGTTCCAAATGTTGAAAAGAACTGAGAAAGAGAGAGAGAGAGAGAGAGAGAGAGAGAGAGAGAGAGAAATTTCAAAAATCAAAAATCTTTCGATTATTTCTTTGTAGGCTATAAATGCCCAAAAATAAATTTAAAAAAATATATAATGATAATAATAATAATAATAATAATAATAATAATAATAATAACACTACTAATAATAACAATAACTGTAACAACAATTATAATAATAATAAGAAGAAGAATGAATTATTGTTACCATGATTACTGCCTACAATATCTGACAAGGTCTCAGAATAACTTTGAATCACTAAAACAAAAGTAAAACAGACCCAAACAGTGGGTTACAGCTTTTTTTTTATAGCTGTACATTAAAAATAACTTGCTCTTGCTCTTGTTTGCAAAAAAAAAAATGAACTTCACGGCTTTGAACATACTCCATAAAAATTAAACAAAACTCCTGTGAAAAGCTTGAGTGCCAAACATAATTTAGATGCACCAGCCACTTTGAGTGAAAGTCATTAGAACAAAGCAGAACAAAGCTCAGGTTTGTCTCCCCTATCCTTCTTCTTTCCTTACATTTTCCAACGCCTTCTTCAGGAGTGCCACAGATTCTTCAGAAATCTTAAATTAGAGACGAGGTCATAACATATCTAATTTTTATATCATGGATGTTTTTTTGTTTTATGTTATGGATCAGCAGATCATCAGATGCAATATGGGGTCTGTGTACTAGCCATGTGCCATACACTTTGTTCAGCCTTTGACAAATTATCTTATTTCTCCATTGTTTTTCCTGTTTTTCTCCTTTGTCAATATAGACAGAATAAATGCAACCTGATATTTATTTTGGTCTGCTTTGAAAGCTTGGTTGCAGTGTGCCTTCTGGTAGGAAAAGGTACACAGGGATTGGTCAACAACCCACCCAGAAACTGCTGCTGTAATAGTACCATCTGTTCAAATGTTGACATAACCATGTAAGAGTAATTAAGCCAAGAGGGACATAGATAACCACCTTCCACAACAATCTAGTAGGCTACAGTTGCCATGGGTTTGAGAGATGTTTTTAGAAATCTTTTTACATATCATTGTCAGATGAAAATAGCAGACCACAACCACAGGAAACTAAATTCCAGCATGTATCTTTTTTTCTGTGTTTTTTGGCCTTCCAGCAATTTCCACCTGCCAAAACAGGATGTTTCAAAAACGCTATCCAAAGGATGAAATTTTGAAGAAAAAAAAAAGAAAGAAAGAAAAACAAAAACATCATTATAGTGTGGAAAACTGAGCTGTTTGAGTGCTGTCATTGAATTGTTTTGTGATGTAGGCAGTAGTAAACATGTGGGCAACAAGCATAGCCCTATGCATGCTCAAGAGGGCATGTCAAGCACTTTGAGGCATTTCAGTGCGGACAGTAGAATAGAAAACCGCTTGTGTGGCTTGTGTAGATGGAACACCAAAACTGCATTGTCATATTTACCCGTATTCGTGTGGACAGGAAGTATATTTACTATCACATGCTCACATCCTAATTCAATTCCTGAACAAAAAGTGGCTTTAATTGGCTAAAAATGGAGATAGAAGTACTAACATTATGACCCTGGAATGTGCTCTGTAACAAAGCTTTGATCAGCTTTTTTATCGGCTTGCTGCTGCTTCAGTCAGTCACTTCTTGGTATGCCAAGATCTCCCTGTTTTTTATGACACATAGTGACCTTGGAGGGTACACACAATACCATATAATGATGAGGTGAAAACACGTTTGTGACACTCCAATGGCATCATATTTCCTTAAAGCATCCTAGAAATGTCTTTAGACCTTGATTGTGTCATCCACAATTAGTGAATAAAGAGAAACACAAGTGCAACATATGGGGTACAGTGCAGGTATATGGAGAACGAAATCTAGTGTGTTAACCTGAGGAGCCAGGAGCAGCAACCAGTCATAAGAACAGCTCTGATATATCCAGAATCTTCAGTAAAAAGGCAAGGCAGTATATCATGCCAAATTTTGGAGAAAAGCATCATATATAAACAGAAACCAGTACTGATTTCCTCTTGCAGAAAGAGATGGACAGGCTACTTCATCATATACAATGCAGTGACATATGCATCTAAGATTCAAATCGTAGACAACCTCAACAAATGTAAAGCTCACATCATCGTAGTCTAAGACAAATGCTAGTCTACCATGATTGTTTCCACATTCTCCTGCCCACAGAGCATGGAGACAAAGCCTTGTTTCTATTCATAGAGTTAAAATTATTTCTCAGTTTTTGTCAGTGTAGCAATGTAAGTCTTAACAGTAAAAAGTAAAGCTGACATATTGAAATGTTTATATTGAGACACACTGTAATACAAGCCCTATGAACAGCACTAATCAAGCCATCATGAAAGTCTTATACTTACTTATATTGCAAGCATTTGAGACCAACATAGATTCAGTTTTGCTAACACAATGTTGATGGTGACTTGCTAATTTCTCTCTTTCTCTGATTACAGTATACAGCTATGTTGTCTGCATAGAGTTACACATATAAGTTGAATTTATGTGCAGGACAATGTCAGTGTGTATGGCGAATAAAGGAAGACTTATATTTGGCCCAAGAAGGCCCCTTTGCTCAACAAGAACATGATCCTTATATTCACTATCAAAGAGACGGCAGATACTAATATTTCTGGCTATCTTCTGTTTCCAATTATTGAATAATATCCGCAGTTAACAACATCAAGAAAAAATGAGTGGATTTACTTTTACACAGTCCCTTTCTATTAAAACTGTTTGGTTCCAACAAATGCTTGTAACTTGAGGCATTTCAACACAATGATATGGCTTCCTTACATGGAGAAACTGGCTGAATGATAGTTAAAGCCAAGGGTTGCTTAAATATCTAGCCACTTGGCGAAGCTTAATTCTTACAACTTCAATAATTTTTATAGACCTAGTGATATGATCTGCATGCTTCTCTACAATTTTGAATGGAGTATGTAGTAAGTAACTGACCTTTTGTGTCACAGCCACTGCTTCTCCAGCTCACCAACAATTTTGAGGCACTGGCTGCCAGAAAATGGCTAGTTAGAAGAGCCCGAGACCCCCCTAAGACAGGACGGTCATTTAACCTGCTTTACTCTCTCACCACTGTGGACCCCCTACATGGGAATGTATATCACAGGCTTGCCAGCATCCTAGAAGGCTGTAGTAAGGTAGAGAATATCATTGCAGATGTAGGCACGGATGAGACCAGGGCATAGGAGATGGAAACACTGAAAAGGGATTTAAACAATCTTGACTTGTTTTGCGCCTGACCTGGCTTTTTGAGGGGAGATGGCCTTCAGATGGGTTTCCTGCCTCCAGGCTTGATGATTTAGTATGGTAGGAAATAGATATCCCCCATCTACCCTCCTCTCTTGATGTATTTCCCATAGCTACTACCATTTCCTCCCTTAACTATTAAAACCCTCTCAGCGCAAACTGTCTAACTGCTCTGCTGTGAAGATTTGTTATCTGATTACTGTTTGATGCTAACCACCTACCTGTCTTGTCACTGCCCCTGAATATGCCAGTATCTGTTAAATTAAGTCATTGTTTGCCACGATATCCTCCTGTAATCTAGATATTTTTACAAATCAGAGGGATACTGTCCCCTCACTTAAATCAACCCCCACAGGCTATTCTTATCTCCACCAGCCCAGGCTCTTCAGTTGAGATGGTGCATTTCCAGCAGTTTTTAAAGATTATTTCAAATGCCCCCATATTTGCTGTGGAAGTCACTCACCAACTATTGACTTCTCTCATCACTGGTAAAGTCTCAGTGTTTTGTGCTTTATCATAGAGGCCACGTGAAATGAGTGGTCATTTTCGGTGAGTTTTTTTGTTTGGTTGTTTGTTTGTTTGTTTGTTTGTTTGTTTTCACTTGTATTGATGAATACACCCAAGAACAGATTGCTGTGTTTTAGCGTGAGATACAGACAATATGTAGACTCTCTCCCAGTCAATGGAGTTAGTTCATTGGCTGGACCAGAGACTAATCAATGGACTAACCACGCTGGAAAATAAAGTGATTTCTCTGGAACAAGTCCAGGATAATTGTAGCACCATGCCAAGGAAGTGAAGAGGAAAAGATGTGCATATAATCTCGAAATTGGAGTAAGAATACAGATTGGTTATTTGATTGATTTGATAGTAGCATGCAACAAATAACACATTGATTAAAAGAAGAATACAGTAGCATTAACCTTTGATATTAGCCAGAGGGATAAACTGGTAACTATCTTGACCTGTTGGATACAAAATATACTGTTTTTTTAAGTTTTCTGTCTTGTCTGTTGATAGGAAACTGTGCCTCCTGATCAAAAATGAATTCCAGATTAAATGATAAATGGATTGCATTTCCATAGCGCTTTTCTCGTCTACCGCCCACTCAAAGTGCTTTACAGTGTTTGCCTCACATTCCCCCCTTCACACACACACAGCACATTAACACACAGATTCAGGCGACCAGCGGCTGAATGAGTTGTTATAACCAACAGCTCCTCACTGGCAACAACAGAAGTGATAATGAGAAGGAAGAGCAAATACAGCTGCCCTTGTGAATGTCTATTTTAATAAAT
Source organism: Myripristis jacobus (assembly GCA_900302555.1). Taxonomy (NCBI): domain Eukaryota; kingdom Metazoa; phylum Chordata; class Actinopteri; order Holocentriformes; family Holocentridae; genus Myripristis; species Myripristis jacobus. The sequence goes on from OMLB01003152.1 coordinate 14,841, forward strand.
TAATCTGATTATCAGTAACTATTAAAGTTAGTGCTTTACTGGTTTCTGTCAATAATTCAGCTTGCAATGAAAAGTAAAATATATGTGCACGGATGTTTTATTAATTTCACAACAAGAAAGAAAAAACACAAAAACACCATCTTGCGCCACCCGCTACCCTTTGCCACCACCCGCTACCCGCGAATTGCGCATTTAGCAGGTTCTGCTATCCCTAAATGGTATCTTGTGCCCACGCTACCCGCTATCCATTATGCCAACTCAGTTATTCGAGCCTGGAGGTGTGTCCGTGGGCGTGTTTGACGCGCTTTCCCTACAATTGCTATCTTGCACACAAGCGGATAGCAGGTGGTCCTGACCCCCCGCTATCCGCTTTGGGCTTTTACAAGAGCGCACCCAGGCGCCTTCAATGCGCGTCCACTTGGACACATGTGAACGTGCACATGTGGCTCCACCTCCCGGATAAAAAGCCACCTTGCTTTAGCCTCAGTTGAAGCCCTGAGAAAATGGCAGAGATAGTACTAAATCGTGACCTTCCTCTCTCCATCACGGGTTTCGGTTTGCGGATTTAGGATAGCGCATCCTGCTCTTAAAGGCAATGGCACCTGGCACACTGATTGGTTTAACTGGCGTAACGCCCAAACCACTTCTACGCATAATGTAACGGGTAGTGCAAGTGTTTTAGTGATAACAGCAGGTGTGCAAGATAGCAACTTTTGCGGGGGAACGCCTCTTACGCAATGCTAAATCCCCAAATAACGGGTTTAGGGACTCTGGCGCAAGATAGGGCCCCTAGTCTGCTACACCACCTTGGCTTTGCTACCAGTTACCGGCAGCATGTAGTATAAATCAACACCAACAGCCAGCATGTAAACAAAGTCACATGAAGCATCAACCAGCAACATCTTACATCATTGACTTGTGACCAGGCGATAGAAATAAAACTTACAAAGCAGGGCCAGGATACCCGAACCGGGTTATATTATGTTCAGATTGAATTTAGTCATATCAGAGTTTACATGACAATGCTGTAGGCAACACGCAGGCTATTTCAGGTGGTAAATGCAACCTAGTGGTAGAGGACAAGCAAAATCTCGAGCTCGGGTTGGGTTCAGACACAAAAAAAATAATGCCCGTGGGACTCAGGTTGGGCTATGCTCCCACCTCGGCTCATGTTGAGACAAAAATATGAAGCCCGATCTGCACTACTTTGAAACGGCATGTATCAGGTCTAAAACATATTGTAAAGAGTGCATCTATGGCTTTAAGAGGAAATGTGCTTGCTGGTACAAAAGGTGCTTTATTTTAGATGCAGTTATCAAGAATAAGTAATGCAGTTTAAACTTGACATTTGCTGTCAAGTGTGTTAAAAAAAAATGTTGTGTATTAAGTTTATTTTGTCAAGAACTACTCATATCATTGTGAACTGAGATGGAAACAAAGACAAAGGTGGTAATCTGCTACTGTGGAAACACAGCAAAGCATCCAAGATATACAGCACATGAGAACAGAGCACTGCAGAGAATTCCCCACGGAAATACATGTACAAAGAATTTTAGAGTGCATATAGCAGTGAAGACTGACAGGAGGTTGCATCAGCAGTAAAGTAACATGCCACTGTACAGAGAGAATATGAGGATCAGGGAATAGAATAAGACTGTCAAATCAGTGCAGTGGTATTGGTATAACAGTCAGCTGACAGAATAAGTGGAGTCTGTATGGAGCCAGAATTTAATTCTCAGTTAGCCTCTCAGAAGCCCATTAACAGAAAATAGCCTAATGAAAACCTCCAAAAGTGCTTCAATCAATCAAGAAAAAGAAAAAATGAGCAGTTAGTTTGGCAGTTACCAAACAAACAGCCCAGGACCTGAATAAAAATGTTAACATAGCTTAATGACTAACATTGGTAGGACATCTGATTTGGTTTTCAAAGGGGGCATTTACCTGTATAGGCTATGGCATTATGTAGGAGGGAAGGCAGGATAATAACAGCTGATCAGTGGGTGATTGTCCCAAACGCTGGCAGTGGTACCAGACGCCTCATGCTGAGCATTCAATCTGAAATAGAAATAATTATGTTTATTGTTTAAAACATGAAGGACCTCCATTAGCAGAAGTCTAAATATCCTCTCATCCAGTCAGCATAGGCCTCCTCAGTATTCCTCTCCAGACTCAACATTGCTCTGTGAGGGAATCTGCATCAAAAATGTCAATTAAATTCACATCCTATTTAATAGATAATGTTGCTAATAACTGCACGTATACTTAACTGAGCCATCAATTATTGCTTGGGTCATATCTGCCATCATTCTGTAGACTGTTTTAGCAGCAGCTCAGTCATCTTGAAAAAGGGCTGGCGTTATTGGCTGCTATAACTATTTGAATTAAGAGATGGATAGACTGATAAACTTACTTTCCAGACTATGACGCCACATGACGTGGTGTCCTGCAGGCAGGGATGAGAAACTGTGGCACAAGTCCATCTGGACACATTCATTTTCCTTCTAATGGAGGCCCTATGCCAAGAAATTTTGATTATTAATCTCTTTGTGCACTTCTTTGCATACTGTATATATTGGCATGTTTTATATAAACAACCTCTTCATGATTTTGGTAAACAAAATGCACCATTTAGTTGTTTTTATCTTGCTGAATCTGTGCATTTTCTCAGCTGGTCATCAGTAGCACCAAACATGACTACTTTCTCCTTTGGGTACATGACCTTTTCTAGAAAAGTTTGAGTTTTCAATGTATATGATGCTTGGAGGTGTGGTATGTAATGGTTTGGACAAACTTAAAGTACACTTTCTACCAGAGTCCAGTGTCTGCAATCCACTCCAATAAGGACATCCAACTGTGTTAGACTTAGCTAAAAACTATTTCAAAAACACAATTTCAAAAACTATTCTAAAAACAAGCTAAACACAAAAATACAATTTCTTTCAAACAGTATATCAGTATAAGTTCTTACTTTTCTCAATTACAAACACATTTGTACGGGCTTCTTTGGCCACCAATGAGATATGCATTTATTATCTCCCGATACCACATGAAAACACTGAGTTATTAAAATTCAAATGGGAAAAAAAAAACACTTTAATGGGCCACTTAAGAACTTAAAAACAAAAATTTTACTCTCCACGTCCTTCCCAGGGGCAAGGCTGTGGAGGTCCAATGTATTTGGACCAAAGAACTTCTTTTCCTCCTCTTCCAACTGTCAGTCAAAGGGAGAAAAAAAATGTTGTTACATTAAAATACAATACAGTATTCAAAGTTAAATTATTTATTATTAATAGAAAACATAAATAGATGCCAGTGTGGCTTGCAAAGCATGGCTT
>OMLB01003152.1:18195-31543 GCA_900302555.1 Myripristis jacobus
AAGGACAATGGGTGGCTGCAGGGGGAGGTTCAGAAGCCAGAGGAGATGGACATTCAGGTCTTTTAAGTCTGGCTGGGATCCTGTCTTCTGGCTCAACATAATGGCCTAAAAGACCTGTGTAGGTGAGTGTGGTGCTCCTTTTTAAAGTTGTCACTTTCCCTTCTAGGACTGAAATCTTGTGACGCCCCAGCATTTCCCCCTCCATCTTGCTACCCTTGCGCTGGAGCTGATGGATGTTTTTACAGAGGACAACATCCCAAACTTTAAAATGGTCCTCTGGTCCAACCTCCTTCCTTGTTCTCTATCCTCATACTGCACCGGTACCTCAGATGGATTATCGTGCCTCTCTTCCAAAAAGTAAATACTATGGACTTTCTCTGGTATTGAGCTGTTTTTTTCTCCTTCGCACAAATATTGCGGCAGCAAGATATTTGTCCCAGTTTTGGGGATTTTTCCATTGCAAGTTAAAAAGCTAAACAAATACAGGAATCAAAAGAACATAAATCAGAATTTTATTTTTTTTTAACATTTTGCTCAAACTGTGGGGGAAAAAAAATTCCTCTAAAAGGTGCCATTTAGTTTTTCCACCAGCCCGTTGGTCTGTGGATGATAATGAGTGAAAAGCTCCTCTGGACGCTTAGCCTTTCACAGAGGCCCTTGTTAGCCTTCCAATTAAATGTTAACAAATCTCCTCATGAATGTTATACCAATATGATGAATATTGTTAATTTATAAATTGTCGTAATTTTAAATTCTGTTCCCTGCTCTGTACAATCTTGTCTTCAATTTTTTATTCAAATTCAGTAACAGAACTGGTGACCTCCTCTGCTGTCCTAATTTTTTTAAGAGAGCAGGCCTTGATCTCCCCATTTTGTAAAGTGATCAACCTTTGGGCAAATGTATTCTTACCACTCTGTTACTGTGAGCCTCTCAGGGTCCATTCCAATTACCTCAAATGTCTGTGACCTGTAAGAGACATTTGAATGATATAATATTATATGAGCAAACTCTAATTTGGTTAATGATTTATTCGTTTGGTTGCGTAAATAATCTCACTTCTATTGTTTTTTTTGTTTGTTTCTCCTCAAGGTTTGCTCACTTGGCCTGACAGTCCGATCATTGAGCAGGGCAAGTCTCATACTGGTGGGTCAATAGTAGCATATATACATTTTATGCCAAACTCACATTTTGCCATAAAATATGCCTATAGAGTCAACTGAACAAGTTTTTATTTTGTGAAAATACGGGTTAAGTTTACTCTGTTCACTTACACATTTGGGGATGTAGTTTCCATGCCTGATGGTAGCAGCTGATGATGGAATGATGGGTTTTTTAAACTCCACAATGAGCTCCACACTGGCTGGCATGGAACTCATAAATATTTGGTCTGCTTCCTGTGATGTCAGGAGGCAGATATAATACAGTTCTCCATCTGGCGAGGGTGAAAATCCTCAAGGTTTTCAGCACAGATTAGACTCTATTGACAGGATGTTGTATAGATAAAGCCCAAAGTTTTCTCAGCCTTTATGATGAAGTTGGAGGCTCTTCTTTTAATTGCGCATCTCTGTTGTTCTGGGATACCATCAGGAAGCTGTTGATGGTAATCCAACTGGAGAGGACAGTTCTAGGCTACAGCCACAGAATGTTTTCTGTTTTAGCCCACAAACCTTGCTATGTTTGCATCTCGCATTCACATTACTCCGGCATAGTCAAACTCCTAAAACAGAGACTTTTGGATACGCTGTTGACTCCATATTAGTTTCAAGGCTCCATTGTTGCGTAGTATTCTAGACAGGGAGATACGGAGGCATTTTTAACGATGGCGAAGACATAGCATTGACAAGCTGTCATGCGGCTGAAGGTAGCTGAATCCAACTGTAGAGCAGGCAGGCAGGTATGGTGAAACGTGGATTTAGTGCTGAACAAACTGGGAAGGTGAGGAGATGGCAAGCTCAGATGAGGTGTTGTTGAAGGCTTCATGGCAGAGTGAACAGTACAGTGATCCTGCAGGGACTGGTGGCTGGTGCAGGGTTAAGAGTTAGGGTGCTGATGGTGTGATGACTGGCAGGTGTGCTGATTAGAATGACTCTCAGGTGTGCAGACAGAGAGAGAGACAGGTACAAGCCCACACCATGCACAGGGAGACAGAGGGAAAACAGTAGGCCAGGCAGGGATCATGACACAAGCATTGACAAAGTATGACAAGCCCAATTATTACAGCTAGGCCAACATACCTTTTGTGATTTCATCCTTTGTGAGTGGGAACTCATTGCCATGGCTTCCTCCGGCGATGGATAATGCTCTCGTCTCCTTCACTGCTTTAACAGCACAAGTTCCCCACCTTTGCTTTGGGTGCATCCCTGTCAGCTCTCACAGTGGTGACATCCGGGGATATCCACGTTAGCGTCAGAAGTATTTCCTGTTAGTCGCATTTCAGTGATGGAGGACAAGCAAAATCTCAGGCTCAGGTCGGGTTCAGACACAAAGAGAAAAGAATGCCTGTTGGGTTTGGGTCGAGCGCGGTTACTATGCTCTCAGGCTCGGGTCAGGTTCAGACAAAAATATGCCTCCCAGCCATTAGACAATCTGCTCCCTGTTTGGGATGGCACTTACATGCCCAGTGCACATGAATGGTCATGTGATATCCATTTTATGGCATGTAAATATGGATAGAGATTATTTCTGATATGGTAATAAAATGTTTGTGTGGGCACAGATCATTTTAAAATTCCGTTTTAAAATCATTCCGCATTAGCTTGGTTGTAGACAGGACTGGTTTCACTGCTGTTCAGATGCTCATTAGAGTCATTCATCGCTCGGACCTCGACCCCACTCCTCCCTCCCCTGCTGACCATGATTTGCTCTTGACAATTTAAGGGTTTCTGCATAAAGAGGAAGTAAAGGCTGATAGTATTTCAGTATCCAAAAAAAGTAGGAGAAATGAGAGGAAGCAGAAGACATAGAAAAGAGGAGGACATTATTTCAGGGATGACGTGTGGTCACACTGCTCTGAACATTACATTAAAAATAATGAATAAGTATGACAAAGGTACATGTGCACACTGCAGACTGCAGGAAATAGTGGAGCATGTATTTTTACAATGTCCCAGATACTTAAAATTGCGCACAAAGAAATCAAATGACACTAGATATCAGAGAAATGTTGTAGACAGGTTCAGGTGATGTAGAGTTATTTTCAGGTTTCTAGAGAACACAGGAATTATTAGGAGAAGATCATTTATTGGCACAGTAGCCGTTCTGATCCACACTCCAATCCAGAAGGTGGTGATAGTGCACTTAGTGAGAAGAAAGCCTTTGTACGCTGGCTGTCCTACTGTGGTGTTTGTATATTTGAGTGGCAAAGTAACACCAGCATCTACTAGCATGGCATGCATGCTACATTGTCTTCATTCTTTCTTCAGATCCGTTTTGATGAGGATTTTTCCCACAATATTGTCGGAAGGATATGAATATTTCCATCTGTATCACATGATGATCTACTCTGAGCAGAGTTTTGTTGTCGAGAGCAACTCTGAGAGATGGACGCATTCATACTTATGCAACATCTGTCTCAAATGTGACTCAAAACTCGCCTAGAGGTGGTTTTAATGACAGATTTATACCCATCCTATGCCTGTTTTTAGTGCATTGTGGGTAAACCCCATCCAGGTATAATCCAGATACTTAAGACGCATAGAATGATCAGGTGTAAATGGACAGATCTTTTTCTAATGAATTACTTTGACTAGTCTTTTTTTTTTTTTTTTGCTTTTTCTTGACATATACAAGGCTTGTGTATGTTTTTGTCTGTCCTCCTGTTTCCCCATACCAGCGAAGACGTAATATTATTTTGACAAAAGAGTGGTGCTGAATGTTCAATCCTGCTGCACAAACTGGCAAATTTAACAGCTAGGAAGTAGGGACTTTGAAGAGATTGGTGGCAAATGTGGAGCCCCATGCAATATTGCAGTGTGTGAAGTAAATGTAAATCGAACTCTAATCAATTTTTTTTTTCAACTTCCTCTGTTGGGGTGAGAACAGACACACACACACACACACACACACACACACACACACACACACACAATGGTGATGAACCTACTCAATAATCACTTAGTATGGAAACCTAAACCTCAAGGACAGGAGTCACCTGAACCTTGTGAGGGTAGCTGGGAATCACACTGGTGCACAACAGACTGCACTGGCACAGCTCCTTCCTTACGCAAAGGATTCTCCACAGAGCCACATTCACACTGGACTGCACAGACCACCTGCTTCACTAGAGATGGGAGGTTTGACTCTTTTTACCGACTCCAGTTTGTATGAGTAACTCGATAAAGACAGTCAAGTTTTCGAGTTATTCGAGTCACCCAGAGGCCCCACTAGCGCACCGGTTACTTCTGGGTCAGCCCTCTCCCACTAACTTGAATGGGATAAAATTACTTAGTGCGGCTCTTCTAGACTTGCCAAATTGGACGGTTACTGAGTGTGGCATGGAACCTGTGGGTGAGTGAGTGATTTGTGCAGCCAGAGTTCAGCTCAGAGCAAAGGGTGACCTTGGGGCTAGGAGAGCGAGGACTGAGTGAGCGCGTGAGTGATTTGTGCAGCCGGAGTTCAGCTCAGAGCAGGGGGCAGCCTCCAGGCTGGGAGAGCCGGTGACTGGTACTGTGTGAATGAGTGATTCGTGCAGCCTGAGACCTTCAGCTCCGGGCTGGGAGAGAGAGTTGAAACAAGGTGTTGCGAAGTGTTTTTTTCTCACAGGGCTAGGTAAATATATTAATTAACTTTCTATTTGATGCATTTCCACAAATACAGTTTAATATAAGACTTGCACAATAGTGGCGTATTGCCTTGCCTCATCTTCGCAGTTCACACTAGCTAGCTTATAACAGGCAGGAGGAGGGGCGAGTGAGTGAAAGAGTTAATGGAAGAGGATTCGATAATCCTGAGTCAGTAAAAAGAGTCTTGTGTTTCGAATGATTCATCCATGACTCACACATATCTTTCATTCTCCATGCACAGTTCCTCAGTACATGTGCAGCAGGAACAAGAACACCTTTGTCCCTCGTGCAGTGAACTTGCTTGATTTGCACATGTAACTATATGCACTTGAAACTGTTTTAGCCAGGCTTTTGTTGTGATGTAGTCTTGTACCCAGTGTTGTTTTTATGGCTGTGCTCCTGACTGCAAGACATGTTTCCCGTCTGGGACAATAATGCTTACTGAGCTGAACTGAACAAAGATCAGGTCTCCTCGAATACTTCCTGGTCCCTTTTAAGACAGTTAAGCAATATATTACCACTAAAAGTACTGACTGCTCTTTTCTGTTCACTCCCCTCCTCTCTCTTCTCCTCATCTCTCCTCTTCTCTCCCAGGTAACTTGTTTTCTGTCCACACACATTATCATCATCATTAATGTTATAATACTACAGAGCTGGAATTCAGATCACAGTAGTTATTGCCAGGTTTTATACTATTATTACAACAATCTTATAAGATAGATTTGGCAACTCACTTTATTCTCTCCTCACATTTTCATGTCTTTTTACAATTTCTCCTTCCCTTATGGTTACCATCCCAAAATGTATTCACTTTTCAGCTTACTCACTAGAATCATTCACAAGCCTCCTATCTGCTCTCTGTTGCCACATTACACACTGGCACATCTTCTTCCCGTCTGTTGCCATGACTTTTCAGATCTTTTTCCTTTCCAAACTGTTCTATTACCTCACTGTGCAGCATCGCTTTGATTACTGCTTTTGTCAAGAAATGTTTACAGTCTATAAGCTTTTTTTCCTCTTGCGACATTTGTGCTGTATTCCTCGTCTTCCTCAGCTGGAGCTGAATAGATATCTGCATGAAAAGAGAGCACGTCCTTTTTTAATGACTTGAATTTGTGGGAGCAGATTTTTGTGATTTTCATATTATGTTCCTATCCTCATTATATTTAACAGACTTTTGTGCTAACCTGTTCTGTAGCTTGTGCTTTATGAGAGTCATTTTGGAAAACATGACCGCTTAACAGTAGCATTGCTGAATGATAAATCAAGCTGAGATAGGGGAAAAAGTTTCCCAGTTCATCAAAAACTCTGTCATCTGAAACATCTGCCCTAAAGTGTTCAGTTACTGTCTTATGTATTTTTTTTTCCAGTTTAGAGTGTGCATAACTTCCCACCACTCTGTTTTATCTCTGTCTCATTTAAACAGAGAAAACCTGGTCCCAAGCCAGCCAGTCACTCAGATCTGCTGAGTGTCTTTACAACTCGGCTTTGGACAAAAAGCAAATAAGGTAGCATCACTGTCACATTTTAAGTAAATACAAGAATCTAAGTTTTGCTAACTTTATTGATTTTCATTATGTAAAGCTTGTGTTCAAATGCCTAAATGGACTTCCTCCTCAGCTTCTCTGCAAACACAAGAGCCTGCAGAGCCGCACCAGATCCACCAGAGCAGCTTCAAGTGACAACTGTTACGTTCCGTTCTGCCAAACATCTTTTACTCAGACAGATTTCTCTGTGGAAGGAGCAAAGTCCTGGAACTGGATACCTGATCGCTTGTCAATTGCTGCAAACTTCACCACTTTCAAGAGCGCTACTAAATCCTTCATTCAGCAACAAACTGGTACCCATGTCTATTTTTTCCCCTTTTTTCTGATTTACTGTAGTAATGTTACTGCTAAATGTGTTTTTTTCATTGTATCTTTATGCAATCAGTTTTCCTTCTTTTTTTTAATTTCCTTCTTTTTTTTAACACCTTTTTACAAAAGGTGTTTTATTAACATCTGCTACAAACACTAGGACACTTGCACTGGATAGCTGGTTTTATTTTGTCTATATATCAGTCCCTATCAAATAAACCATTACTAACTAAATAAATAAATAACTAAAAGGGAAGATGATGTGGCTTTGGCTTATTTGTAGCTCCTCACAGGACGTGATGACATGACAGAAATGTCGCCAGCTCTTGTTTTGTTCACTGGAAGCCTCTTCTCGATCTCATGTCCAGCCTGCTGACTTATTCTCTTTGATTCAAGTATAAAAAGATGGAACCTCGCCCCAAAGTCTGCATTAGCTCATCTTTGTTAATGTCACTGTTCATGCTTAATTCATGCAGTAGCTCATAATTAATAATAGGCTGATAATGCAAAATAATAAAATACACAAACATGTAAATTAAAGGAACAATAACTCAGTGTCCTTAAAATATTTGCCTTTTTGATGTTTGATGACATGAAGCCATCAATGACAATATGAACATTATGAAATGACACCTGCATGCCTCCTGTTACACTGATCACATGGCCAGTGAGGCAAACAGCATCACAGCGTGTCTTTATTAGCTTAAACTGCAAAAAGCCTTGATCTGAATTTTGTAGGAGGCAAAATGGTCCACACTGTCAGGAGAACTGTACCTTGTGTGTATGCGTCTGTGTATGTGTATGTGTATGTGTGTGTGTGTGTGTGTGTGTGTGTGTGTGTGTGTGTGAGAGAGAGAGACAGAGAGAGAGAGAAAGACACAGACAGACAGACAGACAGGCATTAAATCCTTTATATGTCATGAAATATTCTCTTCTCTTCACACCATACCATTGTGCTTACATCTCATTTATCTTTGACCCAACCAGTATCGTTCTAGCTCTAACAGAAATGATGATGATGATGATGATGATGATGATGATGATGATGATGATAATAATAATAATAATAATAATGATAATAATAATAATAAGGGTCTTATATGACAGATGTAAAAGCGTATGCAGGGCACATTGATTGGCTACTGGCCTGTCAGCTCTAAAAAGAAAATAAAGCCTCCCTCACTCCGTCTCAGCTAGCAGACACACACACACACACACACACAGAAAGAGAGAGAGAGAGAGCACAGCTGACTCGTGCCACGTTGCTTCTCCTCTCACCTACAGCTGTTATTTCAGGTTAGCTGTTGCACGTTGCTTCTCCTCTCACCTACAGCTGTTATTTCAGGTTAGCCTCAGAAACTTTCCGCTCCTACTTTTTCAGGAGTAAAATCATGGAAGTAAAAGCATGAAAGTGAAAGCTTTTTTGCATATGAGGCCAACGAACACGGATGGGTCAAGGTCAAGGACATCACGAGGCCGATATGCGAACAATGCTACAAACTGGTGCCGATAAAGGGGGCTGACGCATCAAACCTGGCATAGCGCCGTAAGGACTGTCACCCCAATCTACAACAAAAATTTGGAGAGGTTGGTGAAAACTCCTGTTTAAACATCACTGAAGCATTAACATTTTCCATTAAATGAGTTTTGCTGTTTAACGTTAGCCCACACAACCTCACCTATCTAAACCCTTCAGGTCTGCCTGAGGAGGGTTTGACCTTAACTGGAAAAATAGTATTCTCTAGGTAAGTGAATGTAGAGTAGAGAAATAATGAGTAGAGTGAAATGCTGCTGTGATTGACAACACACAAACCCTCTACATTAAAGTATTAATACACAAATACAAATAGTAACTTCAAATTTCTAAGAGAAAGCAGCCTTGTTAACTAACTGTCTTTTAAAGAGAAATTTAACAAGAGGAAAAAAAAATCTTGCCTTGAAAGTGTTTTATTTCTCTTCTCATCCCAGATGAAATCTATTTTTTGCCCCTTATATGATGTCATTTTTTTCCCTCATTGTATAAAAAATGCCACTGAGTATCAATATTTTTCTGGGCACTATGTTGAAGTTAGAAGTTCAAATATCGTGACCCCCCTAGAGCCATGTCCTGTCTCTCACTGTTCTATCTTAACAAGTACATTTCTGCAGAGCTCGGTATTGTCTCAGTTCTTGACAAAAGAGTTTATTATCAAGGTCATCCATACTCGCTCAGAAGTTATCATAAATTCTTTTCTCCCCATATAGTCTGCACTCTTTGGCTTTACATAAAATATGGAGAAACCTACATTTACACACCATTCATTTACTGATCCAATATGTGCTTATTTTCATATTGTACTTATTTGTGTATCATTTCAACATTCCATATGCATAACTTAAAGAAAACAACCAAATCTAAAGCGAACGTCACTGTTGTACACATTATGTATACAGTGAAAAAATCACCACGATTATGGAAAATAAGAGTTATTTTCATTTTTCAGCTCCCAACAAGTGAAAATATACCAGAAGTCAGTAAAACTCTGATCCACTGGCCATGTGGGCCAGTGCAAACAAAATGTTACATTAGACACTGAAACTTTGTTGTGTGGCACTGTTTGCGGGCCTTAACATCAGCTGGCTACAGACCGGCTCTGCTGAGTGATGACCTTTGATAGGTCAGAACCTGGACAGCCATCACTGACCGGCGCTAGTGCTGTACTACAAACAAAGACACATCAACTGGAGCATATCCTGCTTAATGAAACATCAATAATCTGAAAGGCAGACATCCATCTTTTATTGGCTCTGTACTGTACATTGCAACATGGATTTGGGGATTTTAATTTGTATTTTTCAGAGGTTCCTGTTAGAATGCCAGAAAAATTTGGAGAGCAGTTTGTTTTCACCTTTGGCCCACTCCGCAGCTCAATAATTTGTACCTCTGACGGTTTATCACTAGACTCATACATGAAAGAGACTGAGTCTCTTTCATCCATGGCCACTCAACCCACACATCCCCCTTCCATCAAGATACCGTTCTCCCTTTCTCTCTAGCCAGAGTTAGTGGGTTGACAAAATGCCCAAGCCTATCCACTTATAGATGCAGCAGACAGTATTTCAAGCAGCAAGACCGTGCTATTTATGATTATTATATTCATTTCCATTCTTCTATTTGGCCTCACCTGAAAGTGCTCAATTGCTCACACATGGCCCTGTAGCACAACAGCAGGGACTCACCCCACTGACCCCCATCCAGGCCTGTGTTGTACTACACAGGCTCATTAAATTTCATGAAATGAGCATGAAATGTGAAAAGAAGATTAAGTGTTGTGCTCACTAATGATGTCAACATTACGTCCCCCTTCCACAAATTGAAGGCTGCTATATGACAGCGCCACAAATTGGATTAAATGACAATAACATAAATTGTACACACTATTTTCACCTGTTTTCCCTGTTAAAAAAAAAAAAAAAAAAAGATTAGTAGCAGGGTTGGATACACTTAAACATTTTTTTGAGCTTTTAAATGCATTCCCTGTGTTGCTTATGATGGCATATGATGGTGTCAGTCATTTTCTCCTAACTTAGGTGTCTGTGTGGACTTACAAGTAAATCTGGCAAGTAGTGATTTGTTTACATTTTTTGCAAGTAAATGTGGCCTTAAATCTATATATTTACACACCTTTATCTGCAAAGTCCACTTTCAAATGAAGTCACTTATTCATCAAATGTATGACTTAAATCTACCAAAATGTGTGAAATAAATGCAATGTCTTAAAATGGAAACACACACATACAAGCATAAAATGTGAGGGAAAATATTTTCACACCAAAAAAGGATTATGTGAAGGAGACACCTCTACAAAATAGTTTGACACACACTGTACATTGCTTATGGAGCAGGGTATACATTTACCTTCAACTCCAATGACTCCCCAAAACCTTACCTCAACCTTAACTAAATTGTTTTTGTTGTCTTGCCATTTGTGATTCATCCATACTAATGATTTGATTTAATAATTCCAATTTAATCCAGTTAAGGCATTCTGACTCAAGATTACCTTAGTCTGAAGTCATAATCACAATTAGCACAACATTGCTGGCAAAACTGGATGTCTTATGAATCTTTTGATTTATTGGGGCATGTAAATGTCTAAGTCAGATTTAGTTTGTCTATGTAAAATTGAGCATGCCAATCACTTTCCAAAACAACCTGTTGAGGTACAGTATGAAGACAAATCAAGAAAGCCTCTGTCTCATCCTAATAAGGAGGAGTGAAGAACCCGCAGAGGGAGATGACTCTTGACCTCAATGAGCTGGAAATAACTTATAACTCAATATATGGAGTTATAAGTTATTATAATTGCATATATGGAATTATAAGTTATCTATATGTGACCAACCTGGCACATATCCCATGATAGGTCTCAAGACAGCCATGGCACCATTCGTCCAGAAAGTGAGATGGGACGAAGTGACTCAGAAAGTGCACAGATCACTGATTCTCTTGGTTGATCTAATGGTCAGCAAAACACTGACCTGTCTTAATAGACAGCATCCAGACTGGGACCTGATCTAAGGGCTGGAAGGGTGTCTCCCCAAGAGTGCACAGCAACAGAGAAAAATCTCACATCTCAGACATACCCTTTGATGAAGCATTTAACCAGCAGCTGGTTAAACACTCACCAAAACTGATTCCTTTCCTTGCGTGAGCTGTATTGTTCAACACCGGTCCATGGCTAAACACTAGGCACAGGAACTAGATAGCTAACGCAGCTCAACTTAGTTCGCTCGTAAATTGACTAACTTGACAGTTAGTTGTCATCCTATTTAGTTATAGACTCTTTCAGTATTTGTAGATGATATATTTTAATATTTTGCTAAAGAAAATCCAGTTGTACCGGTAGGGATACAGTAGTTCAAAGAAGCTGTTTCCGTGGTTACCACACATAATGTCCCTGGTGTTTGCTCGTGGAGCACTTGTCTGACTGTCAGTTCACATGAAGAGTGCATTGAGACCCCATGGATCCAAGTGGGTACACAGGCAGAGCGTTGCTTGCTGGACACTTGTTGCAGCAGGATGATAGATCCATACACCAGCACTTAAAAGCTGCTACTTCATTGCATAACGCAAGCAGTGATGGAAGGTGCCCTTGTGCTCTGAATGGTGTTGACAAACATCAGGTGGACGCCTTATCTTCTCCAGCCATACCTCCTCAGGGGACCAACCCCACAATGGTATATCTCTCCCCCTGCCTGTGACTATGCATCCTCCTGCCAGGGAAGTTGCCAAGGCTGTACAGACAGCTGCTGTGTCATCTTCAGGAACCATGACCATGAATGACCTGTAGAAGAATCCCAGTGGGACCACACACCGGTGACTGACATCATCCCCCAAGACTGCATGACTGTCAGAGCCGTCAAATCACTAGAGAGACTTGTCCCAGGATAGATTGGAGAGCCTCCAACAGCCAGCTCCTTGTGGGAGCAAAAGGATGTGGTGGAAATGGGACCACCTCCTGTTCCACTGCCCATTGCATGCTGACATGGAGATCACTCAGGAGGCCAGAACAAGAAGAGAAGCAGCTTGTGGGGTGAGGGCAATACTGGCAGGCACAGCACTGAGGCAGCCCTTTTCAGCAGAGGTGAAGATCAAAATCCATTAATTAGCTGGTCTGGCTGATGGGACAGAGGTGGATTCCTGAGGTCTAGGACACCATCGGTGAAAGATCTTGCTCTTTGTTAGAGAGGATTCTCTCTTTCATTCTGCGTCAAACAAAGTGAAGAAAAAAGGGAAGCAGAACTACCGCTGCACAGAACTTACAATATGTTTGAATTGTGGAATCCTAGGAGGGGTATTCCTGATGGGAGATGCACGCGAGAGTGAAGTCAGTGGCAGTCCCATTTATATATGTACACACTCACACACACACACACACACGCACACACACACACACATGGCCTCACCAGGTTTCACTGCTATATAGAGTTGTGTGACTTCTGCAGATCTATGGGCAGTGTGTATGGATATTGTCACTATGGGCTCTAGTTTCCCGGCGCAGCGCAGGGGGCGCAGTGAGGCGCACCCCGCGCAGAGCTAGTTTGGACCAGAGCAGCGCGCGGGGCGCACAGAGGTGCGCCAAGATGGGAGTGGCGGCGTAGCAGGGGGAGGTGTCGACAGATTCAGCTTGGCGCAGTGACAGTTTCGTGCCAAAAGGCTTCGCCGGTGCGCCCAAAGAGCAGGGTGGCGCAGTGAGGCGCACCCCACGCAGAGCTAGTTTCGAGTAGCGCAACGCGAGAGGCAAGTTTCCCAGACCAAGGTGCGCCGAGATGGGAGTGGCGGCGCAGCGGGGGTGTCGACAGATTTAGCCTGGCGCAGTGACAGTTTCGTGCCAAAAGGCTTCGCCGAGGTGCGCCAAAAGCTCGCCATCTGAAACCACGTCTACTTTCAGCGCAAGGCGCAGCGTGGCCGGCGCAGTGGAAGTTTGGCTGGCTGGCGCACATCACCGAAACCTCACAATCAGCACAAACGGTGCCAATCTCCTTTGATCTGACATCAGTTGTGACGTGACAGTTGATATGGAGATATATGTATGTGCTGATTGTGATTGTAGCATTCAAATAGTGTTTTTTGTCGGTATTTATTGCATTGTTCATGTGCCTGACATTCCGGAAGCCTGCCTGTAAGGTTTTGGTGACGTGTGCGCACTGCTCACCGGTCTCCGCTCC
>OMLB01003154.1:1390-16222 GCA_900302555.1 Myripristis jacobus
AAAATGTCACCTCCAGGCCACATTTTAGACAGAGACTGACAGTACAGTAGTCTCTCTTCTATCTCATTATGAGGAGCAGCTAAGGTGTTTATGTGGATCCACAAAGTTTTACATTTATTTCAACAACATACACACCTTCAAGTGAAGCACGAGCTTCTTCTTGTTTCGATTTTTTTTCCCTCTTTGTTGCTCCGGATTCGAAATGCCTCTTAGACGCCATCTCTCTCTCCTCACCTGCAGCAGTGTCGGTGCATCTGACCGCTGATTGGTCAGATACTGATAGCTGTCAATCATTGCAGCGACGCGTGCGGTGGGGTATCAGATTGCACGTCTCGTTTCTCTGTCCTCCTGGCTTGGGCTGACTTGGTGCTCTAGCCTCGCTGGTGTCAGGGGCGACACATGCGGCGCACGCGACGCGCGCGATGCCCGCCGCACGTGCACATCGCCCCCAAAATGAGGCCCCCCATGGATCGTGAGGCCCTACGCAACTGCGTGGTCTGCGTGTAGGGAGGGGCGGCCATGATTTGTCTTATTTCAAGTCAAAAATGTCTTATTTCTAGTGATTCAAGTGAAAATTCACTTGAAACAAGTGAAAATTTGCTTGTTTCATTGGCAAAATTTGCCAGTGGAAAAAGTGAAAATTCACTTGAAATAAGTGAAAATTAGCTTGAAACAAGAAACAAATTTTGCCAATGAAACAAGCAAAAATTTGCTAAAATTTTTGTCTAAAATTTTGTCTAAAATTGTCTAAAAACAAGTTACTTCTGAGGTAATCATGGCTTATTTTAAGTGTAATTAGATATTTTGACTAGAAATAAGACATTTTTGACTTGAAATAAGAGAAATAATCTTGGTAAGATTTTGAGTTTTTGCAGTGATGTGGCTGCTGTTTACAGAACCACATGGCCATTTGTTGGATTTTCTTATTGCCGTCTAATCTTTCTTATTGGCTGCTTACCAGACAACCTCCACAAGGGTCTCTAACACAAGTGTTATTACTCGGTTGACCTTTTCTACTGTAGTTATTTCTATTGTACTTTTCAACAACCGGCTGCCAGAGTGTGAGCACACGTTGTGGGTGGGGCTTATTTAAGAAAAAGGTGACATTATCTCCTGAACACTTTGTGCTATTGCAACCCGGTTTGGCGGTAGCACCCTCCAGGCTGAAAACTAAAGGGGAGAGCACCTTTGAGACTTAAGTCTGGTAGTTTTCTAAGTGTGAAAACACTTTGTAAGAGGCTGACAAAGTGTTGCAAAGTCTGTTATGGTGACATTGTCAAACAAGGTTGTTAAGTCTTGATATAGCCTAATACTGATCTCATAAACTGTTGACAGACATGCCAGCCCATCACTACCTTGTGTTAAATATTGTAAACATGATATTTGTAGTGGCCTTAAGGTGCTGATTTTGTGTTTTGCAGATTCGCATTAATGCAATCAAAAGCTGAGGTGTGCATCTTTGAAAAAGCTGCTGAGAACAAAACATAATGGTACATATTGTATTGAGCTGTGAACTGTGATGAGCTTTCAACCGTGACGAACAGCCAGTGCAGCCAATTTGAAAAATGCATTCCAGTGGTTTGGAAACCACTTTTTTTTGAAGTCCCTAGACCTCAAGGTGAATTGAGGTCTGGCTTTGTGAGACAACTTACCAGAAAGACGATAGAGGCGTACATGTTGAGGTATTTTAGGTAGAAGCAGAACAAGCAGACGGTGTTTCCAAAGGGCCACGTGTGTGTGAAGTAATAGTAAATCCTGATAGGCAGAGAAAGGACGTGAGCCAGGTCTGCTAACGCCAGGTTTATCATGAAGATGACGGCCTTGGTCTTCTTGCTGTGGGGCGGTGAAACAGAGGAGGTTATCTCTGCCCGGAGTGTGGGTGAAGCTGCACATTGTAGGCTGTGTGTGTGTGTGTGTGAGAGTACATGCTTGTGTGAGTGTACCGTATATGTCTGCAGAGAACCCAGAGTGCGACAGTATTGAGCAAGAGTCCAGGCACAAAGATGATAATGTAGAAATAGGTGTACAGCTGATCCATGTGTTGGTTCCAGCTGGTCATATTGTGGTCACACGGCGAGGAGGAGTTACCCAGAGTCGCCCCCGACGAACCAGACTTATTCATTGTCACTCTCTCACACAAACCCTGATGACATAATTCAACAAAACACAGCACGCAGAGACCCTTTCTTGTGGTCAAAGACAAATGAAACGAGAGAGATGATGCCAGCCTTCTTCCCACACATATATTTTTACATTATCGGCGGAGTGATGGTGTCTTTGTGAATCGTGCCAAAGTGACTTCTTCCCGGTCATGGGCAGTCCTTCATCTTTTCACTCATCTGTGACACAACACCTGCAACAGAACAACACAGGGCTAGGAATCAATACTCCAACAACATTTTTGACACATTTCAGGCAGAATTGCTCCAAAAGAAATATGTATCAAGCTGATCCATCAAAAAAACGTTTTCTCTTTTGAGCGGCTTAGGTATAAATTACAGGAAAATGCAGCAAATCCAACCCAGCTGCAGGGCAAAATAAATTTGCAATGAGAAAAAGAGGGAATGTCTGCACACTAAAACACATTGTTCCAGATGCTATTTTCATGCTGCATGCGAAGAACATACAGGATACATACACAGCGCACAGACCCTCATATCAACAACAGCTAACATAAGATAACACCAAACTTCCTGTAGATATAGATAACATGATAACGTTAACTACAGACACGTGGTTTATTCCTATTACGAAATTAACCAACAATGCAAGGGCAAGGCCTGTTATGCCCTTTTCAATGCTGATTATTTTGCTAGATATAAACATGTTAACCAACTATGCAAGGTCATATTATGGTTACACGACTATACAATACAATAATGTAGGCCTATTATGCCCTTGCAATGTTGATTATTTTGCTAAGATATAAACATTTTTTGAGAGTGTTACATGTGTAGTTATTTGCTGTGCTGACGGTATACCATTACTTGAACACCACCCGCATGATCAAGCATATTCTAGTAAAGCTAGCTGGTAATAAATCAGAGAGCCCGTCTGCCTGTCCAGAGATTACAGTAGGAAATGTCTGTGAGAACCGGAGAGCAGTAATTCTGTTTATCAACCGAAACATCACTCTTCCTCCTGCCATCAAGAGAAGACCAACACCCTTCCTCTGCTGGCCTCCGAGAGGGAAGAGAGAGCGCAAACTGCAGCTTCTGCTAGTTTGTTTTACTTTTGACCAGCTTTATCTCTCACTACTATAGGCGGTTCAGACTGTCCATCTTCTACAGAGAGCCAGCAGAGCAACTTTACATTGTAGGTGCGTAGCTGGTAGGTCAAACAGGTACGGGGCAACTTTCTGTGGTAACTTTTCAGTTTCTTCTCAGTTTTGTTGCTTTAACCACATGGGATTTTTTTTTTCTCATTTTTTTTCTTAGTGTTTACCTGTGTGTCTCGCAGTGCCTTTTCTTTCAAGTCTTAAAGGCAGACAAAGGGGACGGCACCCCCACCTTGTCATGATGTGGCAAATAATGATGAACAACAATCAGTCTTCGAAATAATATAACTTAAAAATGTGTCAGGAGTTTGGGATAAGTCTTTTACCCCATCAGAACCCAAACTATAAGAGCATTTCAATCTGCGTTTGTATTTTTGTTTGTGTGTGTGTGTGTGCATTTGACATCAAAACATTAAATTCAAGACAGGCATTTGAGAATGTTCCATTATTTCTTGAAATGGTTACTTCAAATAATGGCACAATAACATGATCAACGTTGCCAAAATAAGAGAAAAAGGAAAGACTTCACAAGTAAACTCCTCCTTTGCCTTAGCATTGCCATTTTTATTTGCCATTTTTATTATTTGTAACTCCTCTCTTGACATTAAGCACCTTGCACGGCATGTGTGTATGAAAGCTGCTATGAAAAAAAAATCTGACTAATTAATCATAAATTTTCAATGACTAATATGACTTTAATAATGCCTGAAAAATGACACTCATCATAAGTGCACACTGACTGATTTGATTTAAGTACTATGCAAAAGCGGACATACACTAATAGCAAACCACCGGTCATAAGCAAAACGTGAGGCACAAAAGCCTCACAGTCAGTATTTCTGTGCCAATAAAGTGACTGTGGGGTTACCTTGTGCTTTGCCTTCCTCCTAGATGGTCAGCATGGGTGGAGGGGAAAGGTCAGTGACTGCATGCTCCTGCTGCAGCTCGGCTTCACACTCCTCGGTAAACAGCAGAAAAATGACACACACACACACACACACACACACTCACACGGTCCTCTTTGCGCGCCACTGAGCCTTGCAACAACCAGCTGGATAGAGCAACAGAGGAAAACACTTGAACAAGATCGCAGCAGTCCACCGGTGATGCTGGAGGGTGTTTGCATGTGTTTGTGTGTGTGTGTGGGTGCGTCAGGCTGTTTCTGGTGCAGGTTGTTCGCAGTCTGAGCAGGCTGTCGGAGTCACAGTAACGATAGGAAGTGGTTCTTACAGTGATAGCTCTGCCCTCACATCTGACATGGTATTATTACACCATTAGATACGACATTCTCTCCTTAGCAGCGCGGTCAAAACTCCGAGAAAGGTATACAGGTAAACAGGAAGGAGGGCACGCAGATAAACACATATGAACTGCAGAAGAGTGTCAGACTCACAGACAGATAAACTGACATCAGTTCCTTTTACCTCTAAAAATGGGTTCTAAACACTGCAGCAGTTTTTTTGTGGTCAGAGGACAATGCAAAGACTGTTTTTTGGGTTTGTTTTTTTTTGCAGGTACTCAGATTCTTAGAAATCTAAGACCTCACCTCATGTTCTCTGGCAATTAATCTCCATAAAATGTTTAATAAGACATCTGGTCAACTATTCTCGCAGTTTCCATGCTGCAGTTTTGTTCTGTGTTCATTTTTATTCTGGAAAAATGCAGTGTGTCATCCGCTTCCCCTTATCAGATATTACACTTCCCTCTTTCTTCAACTGTAGGTCAAAACCTCAGTGTTTGATACAAGACAAGGTGGGTCTGCATGTTAACTCTCACGCATGATTTCATGTGTTTTACTCATTTTATATCTAGATCTCCACTGTCCTGTGGCTGCTGAATGAGAGCAGTAGCTTCTCTCTGCTGGTGTGAACAGACAGAGCGGTTGCAGTGGAGAGTAAGCCCTGCACGTGATTTCTTGAAAGGAGAACCGTGGTTCAGCAAAGGGCTCATGCTTTTATCCACCCATTTGTTTTCACACCTCCAAATGCACAGGAGAAAACAGCATGCCACCACCTTGATGTTTTGACCTGCTTTGGTCTAGTTCAAAGCCAAAATGTGAACAACTGTGTAGCAATTGTGAATTTACCTAGTTTCCTGTGCTACTGAAGAGTAGATTCATATCATATCATTTTTTTTGTACAGAAAGGACAACTACTTCATTATAGACAAACATTCTCATTGTATTTATAGCACCAGTAGAAATGGCAGTTAGGAAAATAAATTTAAGCGCAAATATAAAGAGGAACACAGGATATTTTTACCTGAATGGGGGAATTTTATTTTTTTGCGGAACAAAACAGGAAACGCTCTTGCTTGTTATGCCAGACTTCACTGTCAAACCTGGAGCATCATTTGACCTCACGTCATGCTGACATGGCCCAGGTGCTTCCCAAAGCCAATGAACTTTGAAAGCACAATGTAAATGCGTTGAAATGTCAGTCAGAGAAGCAGACTTTGAACAAGCCAGATGTGATAAAAACCCAAAAAAAATCAAAGACTGCCATGTGTCTCACTGAGTAAATTGAGGTGAGAAAAGACCTGTGAAAACTGTTAGACTGCTATGTGATTAGGCCTCCGTATAAGGGACTGCTGCTGCTATAGTGTGGGCATGCATGTGTTGTGCAGCTCTTTGCAATGGTGTAGGATGTTGGCCACCCCTGCAATAGCTTGGCTTGGTTTAGAAAATGAGTCTTACATCCACCACATGGCCACTAGAGGTCACAACAGGCCAATACAGGGAGTTTTTTTTTTTGCCTCATGAGCAGGAAACAGAATTTTGTCCTGCTTCAGTCAGGAGGGCAGAATGCTCTTTTCAAGAAGGCATTTTCTGACATAAGACAAATAAAGGGGTAAGTTATTTAGTAAGTACACTTCTCTTCGTGTTGTACGTTTTTGGGCCACATTTTTAACATGAACCAGTCAAGAGGTTAGGGTCAGGTCTCGCATATCTTTCTTCACTCCCACTGTCTTATTTCCTGCCCCAGTTCCACTCCAGCGTTCCTCCTCCACTCTGCCACCCCTGACCCAAATCCTCCAGTCCCTCCGCTGTTGTCTCTCTTGCTCTGCTGGTAGATACACATGGCCACATCACTCACTTTAGAGAGGCCTACTAGGATTACTAGATCTCGGTCTCTCTCTTTCTGCCTCTCTATTTCTACATGCCACTATAGCAGGTATCCTACACTTCAAAGTGTCCATTCCCTAGTAAGGTCATGTCTCTGTTACCATCTGTGCCTCTGTATGTCTCCGTGAAAGGATAGATAAACAACTTGGAATAACATACTATGTAATGTCCCAGATCAAGTTATCTTCCCTTCGCCAGCAAGTCTATATTATGCATGCAGAAACATGAGGAAGAGCACGCTGGTGGTCCTCTATAGCTCAATGTAAAGACTATGGCATTAGCCTGCCAGGCTTAGTCCCCATGGGGCCGACCATGATAACAATTAATGCAATCATGGCATACTATGGGGCACTTTGGATGAAAGCAAGCAGATGGCCCATGCAGACACACAAAGAAAATAACCGATTCAAGACAACTCAACCTCCTGGATTTGCTGACTAATCTAATGACTGTTTTGTGTTCTGAGCAATGCAACAGCTGGTATATGGTACGATTTTTTGAGTGTAGCCAACGGTGTGTGTGTCCCCAGTACTTTGGAGTGTGTGCACATTAGTGTGTGTAAGAGACTTAGAGCAGATCTGTGGTCTAAGGCCAGATTAAGACAGAGAGAATTCATTCAGAGGCAAACAATGGACCATTGCTCCAGTCATAATAAGCATTTGGCCTGTGACACAGCACACAGGCCAAGGTCCTCGCTTGGATCAGAGCTGCCCTCTGGCTCCAAGAACAAGATCATATTAGGCGTGCAGTGGAAACAAAAAAACACCTAAGTATAACAGCTCCCCTATCAGTTCAAATCCACATTCCCCCCCGACCAAAGGCTGTCGCTGTTAAGACCGGGGTCGACTGAACCCAACGCAAGCGCGACAGGAAGACCGGAATAATAAATGCACCCAAGAAAGCAGTTCAGAACAAATATTTAATGGCCTCAAACTTCAACGTGAGACACACTCAGCTCAGCAGGTCGGGGTGCTGCTGTGTTACAATAACAGTGGAGCTCGCCGCACTAACATTAACTTCTAAAATGATACGCTGTGAAAGCTTTAACAACTTCAGACAAATTCAGGCTCAGATGAGAGTTACAAAAGTGCTCAGCGGCACATTTCAAGAATGCGGAGGAAAATCTCAAATCTTATTCTCAATCCAGTGCATGTGTGTGTGTATGTGTGTGTGTGTGTGTGTGTGTGTGTGTATGTGTGGGTACATTTAAGCCTGAGTGATACTATATGTTTTTTATAAGCTCCATGGCCCTGGTCCATCACAGCTGTCCCGGTATAGCTGGGTCTCTGGTCCCTTAGTCTCTGTCATCATAAACACACAAACACAGATACACACATTCCTCCACTCTCCGATGGTGGTTAATCCGTAAAGCCCGGGCCATACCTCAGGACTTACCTCAGGACTTAACTAATCTGCTCAGTTATGTGTTTGTCACTTCCAGCACCAAACTGCTGATTGCTTTATTTTTTCAAGTCAAGCTCAAATTGGGGACTCCTGTCTTTCAAGCCCAGCCTGTCCTCATTCTCTTTCTTTTGCTCCCTTCTTCTTCCCTGTTGAGTCAGAACTGCGTCTCTGACAGCCTTGTCTCTTTGCCGTTGCTGGCCAGTGTGTTTGTGTCTCTGGTGAGAGTGTTTGCCTTGTCCTGGTTCTCAGTGTCACTGCTGTGGTGCGTTTCACTGCGCAGGTTGCTCTCAGGCCTGGTCCCGGACCCCTTGCCCCCTGTGGTCAGGCTTTTCTGGAAGCTTTCTGAGGTGAAGTAATAGACTACAGGGTCCAGGCAGCAGTTGAGGCTGGCCAGACACAGAGTGATGGGGTAAAGAGTCCGTGCAAAGCGCTCCACCGCACAATTAGCCAAGGCCTGGGTCCGCACCAGGGCATAGAGGAAGAGGATAGAATTGTACGGGACAAAGCAGATGATGAAAATGCCCAGGTGGACCAGGATCATCCTCAGGACGCGTCTCTTGCTCTCGCATCCGTGGCCAGCAGACACCGGGCGACGGAGCGTCCGCAGAACCATCGAGGAACACACCAAGTTGGCCAGCAGGGGAAGCAGGAACCCCACAATCTGCAAAGAGAGTGAGAAACGGTAACTCAAAACTTTAATTTCCTTACCATGACTCATAGCTGTGTTTAACCTGTATTATGATCTTTTGTCTCCCTCTTCTAGCACCGTACGCAAGTAAGTACACTAAAACACTTTCAACTTGCTCTTACAACGAATGCCAACAGGCGAGCACCTTCTTCAAATCTTCCCGTGCAAAGACAAGAGAAGAAAAATGTTGAGTCATGAAGTCATCAGAAGAGGTAATGTCAGAAATGTGTTTGCTGCACTGAGGAAAACATTTCAGTAAAACACTATTTTTGAATGGTTGTTACTAACTAACTAGCGAGCTAGTTATCTATTAAAATGCTTGACCCAAGGCCCAAACGCCCATATACATTGAGAGGTACAAGTCCCCCCCCAATGTTCAGGCACTCCAAAAATGTCCCCCCCAAAAATATTGCTGGAATATATTAGCAATTCAATGTTCAGGCATTCCCAAAATGTCTGTCCCCCCCCAATGCTGAAATGGTGGTTTTGGCCCTGGCTCGACCCACCCTCTCTGGCAAACCAATCACTGCTAGTTGATGTAAAACACATCAATACCTGTGTTGTGTGCCAGTGTTGGAATGCCACAGACCCTGGATTAGCATACCAGGCAGTGATAGGTTTAATCAACATTGTGTGAATTTGTTTGGCAAGAGCTTGAACGTAATGATGCTCATTTATGTGGAAAAATTCTGCACTGTTGCTTTAATTCGGTAAGAAAGTTATAACAGTTTAAAAGAGTAAATAGGTTTATTTGTGCAGTTCTCAGCGCTATCTAACTAGCAGCCACAGTTGCTCACCTCAATGAAGATGGTGATTTTGGACAGGTAGGTCCTCCATGTGCTCTTGGAGAAGCCCTCGAAACAGGTTGTGGCGCGGTTGGCCCTGTTGATGGTGGAGAAGAAGGTCACCGATATCCCTCCTCCCACAATGGTCAACCATACGGCAGCGCACACCAATGCCGCGTTCCTGCGTGTGCGAATGGATCGGGAGCGGAAGGGGTAGACGATGGCCAGGAAGCGGTCTACACTGATGCAGGTGAGGAAGAGCATACTGCCATAGATGTTGGTGATGAAGGCTGTTCCCGACACCTTACACAGTCCATCTCCAAATGGCCAGTGGCGTTTAACATTGTAGAAGACCTTGAATGGCAGTGTGAAAACGAACACTAAATCCGATAGTGCTAAATTAGTCATAAACATGGTGGTCTCATTGCGCATCTTCATCCGGAAGCAGAAGACAAAAAGGGCAGCGCAGTTGGTGATCAGGCCCAAGACAAAGACCACACTGTAAACCACCGAGTACAGATTGTACTTGAAGGAGTCATCGATGCCACAGTCCTCCATTCCCGTCTCATTCAGGACCAGGCTGGCCATGGTGAGAGCTTAGATGGGGCTCCACAGATCAAGGGTTCAGTAAAACCGTCAGGAAAGGGTCGAGTCAGGGAGGATATCTGGGGAATGGGGGCGTCAGTGGGGGGTCCACCAGTCGAGCCGCCTCCTAGCCATGGTGGACATTTACACACGCCAAGTGAGGCAGAAACACTCAGGATGTACAACAACAAGCCTGGTCAATCCTCCTGTGGAGAGAAAGGAAAAAGCAGACGGTCATTTCCTCACAATAAAACTAAGAAGGGACTAAGAAACAAACAACTTTGGCTGTGCAACACAAATGGGAGCTATACATTGCTGTGCGCTTCAGTCCAGGTCATACGGTATTGGAATATAGTCAACCAAAATGTGACAAAAAATATGAGTGGTGTCACGTTAATGTAAAATATTGAAACATAATATTATGATGCACACTATCCCTTTGAGTGAAACTGAACAGTATGTCTGGAGATTTTATCACAGTCCACAGAGGACAGTGATAACAGTGATTTACGCCAAGTAGCACTAAATTTAATGGTGCCGCATGTGAAAATTACTGTTTGAGAGCCAAATGTGCAGGGTACTTTTCATAAAGACATCATTCACGCAATAGCCAAAAAAAATGTTTTTCAGCAAATATACTGGGCATCATTAATTTTGTTCCCTACTATTTTCCAGCATCAGTATCCTCAACATCCCACAATGGCCTTTTAACTTTAGTCTGGGTGAGACGACACACACATCACATTCTCCACAACACACGACAAGAATTTCAATGTCTTGAAAAAGGTGAAACACTGTGACACTGTTACTATAACAATATTATTTATTATTATTATTGGTATTCATTATCAGCTATATTTATATTTTCTATCCAAAAAGTGTCTCATTCACAACCTTAACATTAAAAAAACAATGACAGTATAAGTAATAAAATGCATAAATACAGCAGCATGCTTCCCTGCCCCCTCTTCTAGTGGGGCAGGGAAGAGGGGGCAGAGTATGTATTGAGCTGCAGTATTAAGTATTTACCTATCAGTGTTAAATATCCTGGTGTAAAATTCAGTTTTACAGGCAGTCGGCAAACATACCTCAGTTTGGCTACAAGTTTCATTAGTCAACAGCTCATGGTGGCTTTGTGCAAGAAGAACTCAGGAAAAGAACATTGTGGTCATGGAAACATGCTGGTTTTGTGGTCAGAGTCTGAACCTGGACGGTTTAAATGATCTGACATACTGAGTCAAAGACCTTTCGCATATGACAGTATACTAGTACTCTTTCTATATTTGTTAATCAAATGTAGGACAATACATGCATCTCTGTTCTTTCAGTGCAAGCGCGTAATAAAAACAGATCATAGGTTGTAGCCTAAATTTGGTGCAGGCTGCACAACTGCTGCAAACTCATCTCCATCACTGGATGCAGTCTATAGTCTATGATTTTTGTGTTGCTCTAAAGTTGCCCACACCATTTATGCCTTTCCAAAATTATTTGTGATACACTGAGGCTTTGCTTACATATTGGATGTTCACATTATTCTTGTATGATTAAGACCATGACGTAATTGTGATTTCCATATGATTGCAGCAATTTCTTTATTATTTTTTGCACAAAAAGGAAGTCTGGAAATTCAGAAGGCAGACTGCGTGTGATTAGTTTTAGCCAAAAAAAATAATAAAATGAAGAACTGCAAACACATTTTCAGCTTAGAAAAAGCGGCCCCTTCCATTGCATGTTACAAGTGCACATCTCTATGCACAATGATGTTGGATACATATAAAAAAACTGCCCATTTTTTGTTGATCTATTGATAGACATTAAAACATTAAGCATTTAGCTATCTACGAGAACAGCTTCAATTCTGACTTCTTGACATCGTGACCTTTTGACCCAGCTAGGCAGCCAGACGTGATGACACTCCACATACCACTCCATATAGCTTTCATTCAAAATAAAAGCGGTGTTTAACTTATTTGAACAAAGATAGCATGAATTTCCTGTACTTGCTTCACCTCTCTCTCTCTCTCTCTCCATGTCCAAGCTTATCTTGTGTTATGCAACAGAGCTGAACCAGCAGCGAGGCCGAGGGCTCAGCCGTGGTGGGTCTTTGGCAGTTTGTGTACAATCATGAGTGTTGCTGGATAAGTTTCTCTCTATCTCTGTTTCTGTCACCACGCACACACACAAAGGCAAGGCTGTGAGTGTGTGCAGTCCATCAGTCCAGCCCTGTGCCAGCTGCAGTGTGACATCTTTACTGCGTTTTCACACGCCTCCCTAAAAAGCCTCCACTGGCCCTTACAATACCCTCACTGTACCCTTCTGCACCACACACACACGCACGTACACACACACTCATATAGATGCACAAGTCTGCACACATGCACACACCCATACATGCATGAGTCTTCACACGTTCCCTCACACACACACACACACCCACACGGACACACTGCAGGGTTCTGTATACTGTGGCTCTGTCCCAGGACCCCTGACACTGCCTGCCTCATACTTTGCTGATGTTGTTTCTGCAGGGAGCTGAAGCTATAGAAGTGTATTGAACTTGGCTGCTTCACAGTTTGTGTTTGAGTTGAACGAACAAGACCTACATAACCCTACCAAAAAAAAAAAAAAAGTCATGTTAAAATCTACCTGTGAGATCAAAGCACATGCGATTCTTGGACATATGTTGGATTTTATGTGTGCACGAGTAAAATTTCCCCCTTCTGAAGTGAAAATGACGGCAGTTTCGCCTATGAATTATTCCTTTGTAAGTGGAGTTCTCAAGTTTTCAAATCCACAACACACACACAAGACAATAATTTCAATGTCTTGACAAAGGTGAAATGCTGTCACACTGTTACTAAAAACACATTATTCATTATTATCCTTCACTATCATCTATATTTAGATTTTCTATCCACAGAGTGAGTCAACATAAAAAACATGAAAGATTTCACTCCAAAATAATACTGATCCATTTAGGTGGAACTATAAGTACGAATTTGTCTTAAGACTACTCTTAACCCACAATGTCACCTTTCATGCTAGTAGTCAATATGAGAGTGTGGGTGTTTCATTTTTTTTAAAAAGGTAGATAGCTCACTCTGGAGGGAAAAAAACTCTTAAAATATTTCCAGACAGTGCATAATAATCTCAATGTAAAAAAAAAAAAATCTCCTGTAGGGAAAAAACTTGACTCGAAACCTTCCTATCTTAAGTAAGTAAAAACTGTCACATGATGTCAGAGTGCAAACAAACAAACAAACAAATGTTCACATATGAAAACCAGCATAAACCCAAAAAGTACATGTGCTTTGACTTTACATGACTTTTTTTGCACAGACTGATTCAGAGCTATGGACAAACACACATATGAGTTGTGGTTTATGCTGGAACCCATGCTCACAGGCTGAGGCATTTCATCCAGTGTTTATCTGTGTGTGCGTGTGTGCGTGCATGTGTGTGTGTGCGTGTGTGTGTGTGTGTGTGTGAGTCAGTCTCATGTAAAAAACCCGTGGCGGCTCAGGTCGTGGACAGCTGCAGAGTTACAGGGTTTCCCCACAGCCGGCTGCAGCAGTGACAGGGCCGGAGACTCAGGCCTCTGGGACCTGCTGCTCCAAACAGATCAGGTTCGCTCTCTGCTCACATCCAGCTGTTCCTTTCTCTCACATGTTAGCAGGACCACAGTGTGCTTAAATGGGGCACAGCAGAGCCGGCTTCCCTGCTTAACAGCAAGCCAATAAACTCAGTGATGTTGCTCAGAAACATCACTGAGTATCAGTGAGGAATTACTACACCTAAAATAAAATATTCACCGTATGCACACCAGGACATGCTTGTTACAGTCCCAGCCCTCATTAGACCATCACATCCTGCAGTACATACTCTTATTAACGCTGGTTGGTTAGTTAATCCACAGGATATTCAATGCTCCAATGCCCTAACTTGCAACACTGCAACGATTAGTCGATTAATCAATTAAGTCCATCTACAGAAACTTAAATGACAATCATAATTCAATCATATTTCATGTGATAACTATTTGCTGGTTACAAATGTATCGGTTACACCTTTACAAATGTCAAAATGTGGTTGCTTTTCTCTGTTTCATATCGATATTAATTGAAAACTTTGTCTTTTTGGCCACTGCTCAGATTAAATAAGCCCTTTTACGATGTGGCATGATATACATCGTGACTTTTAATGGGCATTTGTAATTATTTTTGATACTTTGTGGATGAATTGATTGAGGATTCGTGGAGAGAATAATCGATCGAATCAAAACAATCGTTAGTTGCCGGGAACACATTAAGCCTTTAACATACAGCGACCACCTACCTTAAAAAGAACAATGTACATAAAAGCTATAATTATACATTTCTGGTGCCTCAAAAGTTCAACAGTGCATTCTATCACGGGAAAAGAAGCATCTAAATGTTTTTTTGGTTTTTTTTAAATCAAATTACGAAGAGATGAACAGAGTTTGTTATGTTTTTGCTGAATGTGATGGTGACAGCTCACCTCCTCGTCCCTGTGGTCCGTCAGTCTGGCAGCGGTGCGGCGGCGCAGCTGTCAAAAGAAAAACAGCACACTTTCTGACTCCTAATGTGCTGCTGAGTCTACAAGCCTGCGTCCAAGCCGTTCCTCCAACACACCGATCCCTGGATGAAATTCGCCTCCCGAGTCGAAAACCTATGAAAAAAACAGTGCCCGTGTACTTTCTGCAATTAATCTTGACAACGCGCTCCCTCCACAAGAAGTGTGGACGCATCAAACCCACCGCGCCTGTTCACTCCGCAGTTTTGGTGCGTGTGTGTATATGTGTGTGTGTGAGAGAGAGAGAGAAAGAGAGAGAGGGAGCGTGTGCGTGTGTGTGTTTGTGTGTGAGTGTGTGTTTGCCTGGAGGGCGGCTTGCACGGCCACAGGAAACGAGACAATAGCACCTCGGCCTGGCGAGGGGGGCGTAGGGGGG
>OMLB01003154.1:17593-36628 GCA_900302555.1 Myripristis jacobus
GGAGTACATTCTTGTTATTTGGAACTACCCCGATGTAGGTCATTGTTGCAGCACACAAACATCTGCACGCACACACACACACACTGTTCTGAATCACAGGTGAAACACAACAGCAAGCTACAGGTACCACACAAACACATGTGCACAAAGACGCACACACACACACACACACACACACACACACACACACACACACACACACACACACACACATATACACACACATATACACACCCTCTCGTGCATATGCATTCACACACACACACACACACATATATGCACGCAAACATCCATCCACCCACATGCATATCCACACGCACACATTACTCACCACCTCCATGTTTGTAACCTTTAAAATCTTTGTATTGAAATGGTTGTGTGCACACACGTGTGTGTTTGTCAAATGTTTCCATAGTGACTTGACATGACATCATGCAAACATTTCCTTTCATTTGGTCATTTTAAATATGGTATTACTTCATTATTTGTCAATTTTTGTCATTTTCGGCTGTGTTTCTTGTCTTAGGAATGTCCCTTCAGACCGAAACATCACTTTTGTTAATGTCATATAAATAAAAGTTATTTTTTGTTCTGTTTGTTTGTTTGTTTGTTTTACCTTTTAGCGTTTTTGCAAGGATATAAACTTAGACACTAGAAAATGAAAAAATGCTCCGCAACCTTGGTGGTAAAATATGGAAACTTTTACTGGCAAATAAAACACAAGGTTCCATCTTAAACCAGCAAGAGCTTGTGAACATCTTCATCCTTTAAAGGTGATCATGTGTTTGGTTGTGTGTGTTTGTGTGTAGTATAATGTGCTGATAATGCTGGTATAATGTCTGTAATAAAGTGAAACTGATACAGAGGGAACAAGAAAAACCTAAACTTGAGAGGCTTTGGGACTATTATAGTATATTGTCTATATTGTACTGTATTATACTTGAGTCGTTCAGGAATTTAATTTGTAGTTTGAAATGCATTTGACAAAACATTTGGCTGCTGAGTCTCTCCTGAGTTTTGCTCAGCACATAGGGTAGCCTAGAGTCTGGTGGAGACCTGCACTCTGAGTGTATTCTAGTTTCCTTTGTTTTTAAGCACACAAATTTAGCAGTGATAGTGGTGATGTAACTGTGAATGCTTCCAGAACAAGAGCACAATTTAAGGTAGAAGGTCAAAGAAGTGATCGGATGTCTCCTGCCCAAAAAAAACAAACACTTTATTTCTGAAGAGGAAATATTGCAAAGACCCCTGTTGCCTGTCAGAGGTACTCTCACAGTTGCTCGGGGTATTATCACTTCAAAACCAAGGCTGAGGAGATAGTAGCACAACTGTGTACACATATTATGTAAAGTGATCTTCTGGCTGACTGTGGCAGACTGACAGTCCAAACAGCCAACAGGAACAAAGCAAGAAAATGGTCAAATTAAGGCAGACCAACAAAAGCTGTGGGGAAATTTCAGGATTGGATAAACCAAACGATAATGGGTCTTGATTGGGCAGCAGGAACACCCCCCCGACCCCGTTTTCTCAGTGTTTGGTAATGGTAACTAAGCTGTTCTGCCCTGGCCAAGGCTTTGTGAGTCACACCACCCAGAACAAAGACCCTATTACTGAGCCCCCTCCAGTCTCTCCCTCCCTCCCTCCGTCTCCCTTTTCCTCCAGCCCCTCTGTCTTGCTCTCCTTTAACGTGGTGATGAGTGTATTTCCTTTGCTTTGCTCCCCTTGCCTGTGTCCATCCTCTCATTCATTTGCTCCAGCAGGGTTTAGGGGCAGCCCGTCGTGCCACACATACCTCTGCCCTGACAACAGAGTCAGACAAAGGCGGCAGAGCAGTACAACACGGGAGCCTTGAGCTTTACAGGCTTTATGGACTGACATTAACATGACTGGAGAGGGGCTGCTTACATGTGTGTGTGTGTGTGTGTCTTGCTCCCACTTTCTCACACCCACACTCACTCCCTGACTCAAAACTGACCTTAGCCCCACGAGCCAACGTCCAGGTCTGACCTGATTACAGCCTAAGGAGCGGTGGAGTCGAGTCAGGATCAATGCTGCTGGCTGGGGCTGAGGCCGCAGAGGGAGCCCCAGCCTGAGATCGAGCACGGCCTGTTTACCCCAAAGCACTGATAGGTGTAGCATGAGCAGCCATGGGTGAGCGCTCGCCCGTTGGACTGAGCTGAAGCAGACAGGCTGACCAGACTGACCCCGGCCCAGTCTGCCTGTCAGCCTGCCTGTCTGTGTCTGTCACATAATGGCCTACTGTACCTTGGCTGGTGGACACAGCGCCAGCTGTCCAGTGTTTTGACACGTCATTTCCAAAATCCTGCCTATCCATTTTGGGAGCACCAAAAAAAAAAAAAAAGCAAGAAACAGTACCACTGTACAATAAGACTACCCTTATAAAAGTATTAATTAGGGTGTAAAAAGGATGTCTGACTTATAAAGGGACAAGAATAAAGTAAGCTAGGCAACTAGCAAGATCTTATCTGTGTTATAACTTGTTATTGATGACTTATAAAGTGTTTACAGCCTAATTAATGACCTAATTATAAACCCTAGTCTTATTGTAAAACCAAAAAAAAAAAAAAAAAAAAAAAAAATCACTCCATATGTTTACCCTTTGAGCTCTGATTTTCCTTGAAATTTCATCTTAAGTAGCTTCAAAGTTGGATTTTTATCCATATTGTACAAGAGTGTCACATACAGATTGTGTATCTGCTGGCTACAAAGCTTCATTGAAGCTGCATCACTTATAATGAGTGAAATATAAAAACTCAAGATGCCATTATTTTCTTGCTGCATCATTATATCTAATAGAAAATATGTAGATGTATTTCCCTGCAATTCAGCAGGACTTTTTATTTATTTGGTACTTTTGGAAACCTTGGGATCTCCACTAGAATTTAAAATAAAGCTCTGTGAGTATGAACAAAACTCAGCCAAACAGCATGCATTGGTAATGGCAAACTCATTATAAAGGTGTAACAGTTTGTCTACCAAGGAACTAATTTTTGTTGTATTGCAGCTTCAGGACAGATTTACTTGATAGGCTTAATCAGCATTGTGTGAACTCATTTGTAAAGGCCTTGAACATAATGGATGTTCATTAATGTGTAAAAGTTCCACACTGCAGTTTTAAGTTACCAGCTTCTTTTACCGTAATTTGTTGTCCTTCATATATAAATTGTGGATTTTGACAAAGTTTGAAGCCACAGAGTTCCAGCATTTTCAGAATTACACTGCAAATACAGGTCAAAACAAGGCGACATATCTTTTGCTGACTGAATCAAAGGGATTCATGGAAGACAACACACTGCCTCCATTCAATTTGTGTTATCATTTAATAAAAGTAGGTTCAAACAATGAGTAAGTCATAAGTAAGTCGAGTTGTGAACTGACTTTTTTTTTTTTTACCCATTTTGTCTCTTTGCCTGCAATAGCTGATTTTGTAATTTTACGTAAACCTTACCCCTCCCTTTTGGTCCTTTGTTATGGTTCTGCTGCTGTGATTCTGATTTCAGGACACAGAATGAACCTTGACTCACTGAGGAGAACAAACAGGATCCATTGTTATTTTTGTAAGTTTTGACCTCCAACATTGTTTACTCCTGACTGACCACCCCTCTGCCAAAGTGCACCACTGCCAAACAGAGAGCATCATGGGAAAGTGGTTGCCACCAGCATTGGTCTCTCCTCTTCACCCTGGTTTTTCTTGTTATTCAGCGTTAATTGATTAGTTCCAGGAACATTTCAAACCCCAACCACACACACACACACACACACACACACACACACACATACACACTCTGTCACTCTGGAGCAGCCATACTAATTAGTTTGTAGCCGAGTCCCTCCATCCTTTTCAGTTCTTTTCACTTTGTTAAGGACTCCATATAGGCAGCAGAGCCTGCCAAAAACAAGCTCAGTTGCTTTTTGGCATTTGCTTCCCCCTGCTGGAGATTCCCTGCACAGCAATAATTGAGTCCTGACTGACTCATCAGTATAAACTGTCATTAATTAGGGAAACATGGAATTATAACTCATCTGAATGCAAAAAAAAAAAAAAAACATGTCTACAATTACTGTATTGAGAGACCTCTCCACCCCCTCCTTGTCCTCCTCCTACTCTAGTGTTTGCTAGTTTCCCTGATCTCAGCATCATGACTTCCACACATCTTTCTCAGAAAGGGCTATGGTGTGTGTGTGTGTGTGTGTGATGGGAAGTGAGGTTATGTCATAGATTATTTTCAAACTTTCCAAAATGTAAGCAGTTTAGCCTGAGGAAGTCCATCTCTGATATTGCATATCCTGGATGACAGATCCCTGTAATACAGACGTGACAGTAAACACTGATATCGAAGCTGAAACTTAGTGAGACTAAGTGGTGACTAACAGTTAAAGCCCGTAGTTTTGCCTTTGTCTCAACAAGTTGACCCACATTTGAGAGATATAAGCTGCAAATGCCATGCCGTGCGTGTGTGTGTGTGTGTGTTCTAGTGTCTAGTTTTGCCTTTGTCTCAACAAGTTGACCCACATTTGAGAGATATAAGCTGCAAATGCCGTGTCGTGCGTGCGTGTGTGTGTGTGTGTGTGTGTGTGTGTGTGTGTGAGTGTGTGTGTGATTCAATGGAACTGTGATGGAGGCCTTCTCTCTAATACATAATGTGCATCTGACTAATTGGATGAAAGTTAAGACTTAAACAAATTAAGCTGGAGTCATTTCCATTCATTAGAAAAAAAAGAAGAAGATGAATTCAAAAAATAAAATTAATTTGGACTACCA
Organism: Myripristis jacobus; assembly: GCA_900302555.1. NCBI lineage: Eukaryota > Metazoa > Chordata > Actinopteri > Holocentriformes > Holocentridae > Myripristis > Myripristis jacobus. The sequence goes on from OMLB01003154.1 coordinate 22,377, forward strand.
GAAACTAGGACCAGTTCCTGGTAGGCACAGCTTTAAAGTTTTACTGTACAAACAATACCATGGAAAATGTGAAGGATTACATTCAGGCACCACTGGTCATTGACAGAGACTTGATATAGTCCTAAAACAATTAGTAAGTAAAATGGAAATAAATAAATAGTGAGTGCTAATTAAATTAATGGTTTGCGGAGTAGTAAATTACATAGTGCCAGTAAAAACAAGCCAGACTTCTTAAGCCGCGTAACATCCAGAAATGTCTCATACCTTTGTTGTGTACTGTTATGCTTTGATGTGGTGCCACATATCTTATCCTATCTTTTCAGGAATGGAAATACTTGCTAGATTAAACAGCTGAGAGAGTGCAAGATGGGACCATGTTTATGACATAAACTAGATGAGAATCTCTTACTCATTAAATACAAGATCAACTTACTTCACAAGCATTTAAAATGTAAACTGAGGAACCCTTTGGTCTGCATGGTTTCTACAAACAGACCCACATACAGCTTGGCCTAAATACTAAAAATATTATATCCTGTTTTCATAAAATTGTGAAACAAACCTACAACAGCAGAAAAAAACCTTGAATTTCCTGCACAGGAAATATAGCTGTATTAAAAATGCAAGAGGATTTTTCTAAAATAAAATATGTACACACATTGAAGTGCGGAACAATAACCTGTGAAAAGTAGTTGTGGTTCATCACCCGATAGTTTATAAAAGCTTTTAATGGAAGGAGCTCTTTCTCCTCTGTGGTTTGTTGTGAAAGACAGCATAGTGGAGCCATAAATTCACCAGCCATAATAACCTCCTCAAATAGATGGAGAAAGTGGGCATGGCAGGAGGAGGAGTCAGACCCAGAGAGGCAGTTTGCACGTTGGATATTGCCAAGGGGTCACTGTGAGGTGCCGAATCCTGATGGAGCGCTGAGCGAAGCAAAAGAAGGAGTTCCAGCAACACAAAAACCCAGACCAGGCTGCAGCAAAGCTGGGCCGAGTGAGAAGTCCTAAATCTGCGAGTCTGCAGAGGCCAGCGGGACACCAGGGTGGCCTCTAGCCCCAGCAGCCCCAGCAGGAGCAGGGAGGCCAGGTGATGGGCATCAAGCAGCCGCTGACACAGCACACCCCCAACAGATTCCCCCTCCATCTCAACCCCGAGTCCCACATCCAGCCAGCATCCCAGTGTTGCTCCGAGCCGCAGTGCCCAGTGCAGCAGCAGCAGAGTGTCTGTGAGAGCCAGCTGGCCCAGGAGCACGGTGCAGGGCTTGGTGGAGACCTGAGGGGAGCGGAGCAGCAGCAGAGCCCGCACGCTGAACATGCAGACCACAAGCAGGGGGAGTCCGGCTCTGTGGGGGAACAGCAGCTCCGTCACCAGCTTCAGCAGCAGGAACCGTCGCAGCAAGCCTCTATGGCCTAAGAGCGGTCCCTCCTGGACTGAACATGGCCAGCACCACAAGCCAATCTCCCACACGAGTTTGATAGCTTGGTTTGATCTACTGAGAGGATAAAAAACACAGGTTAGCTCAGTGTGTGAAGCTAGTATTAAAGCACAAACACTTCATCTCAAAGTAACACATTAGTCTTGAAGTGTTTGACAGTCTCCTCAGTGTTTTCAGACACCAGTGTCCCAAAGCTACAAAAAACGGAGTCAACAATGGTTTTATATCTTTATTCTCCAGAAATTCACCCAGTATATTCTACACAGAGCTGTGTGTTGCAGTACTGGTAAGAGATGGTAAATGGATATGGGGTGTTAAAAAAAAACTGTAAAAGCAGGAACTTTTCAGTACACAATAAACCCTACAAATTGCAGTGTTGTAAACACTTCCACACACCCACAGAATGAGCGTCATCTAACCACACACTTAGCTGGTGAATTAATGAATATGCTCAAAGTATTCTTAAGTTTGTTTTCAATCGTCTAAGTTAGACTTTTGTCTTTTTTGCCTTTTGCCTATTTATTGATTTCATATTGTTATCCCAAATCTAGGAATGAGGGGTTCTCCCTGATGTATAAAACCTACTGGACCAAAACTGAAATCCTGATCCAAAAATCACAACACAAAACCGATCTGTGGGTTTATTGAAACGTTACACCCCTAGTGATGGGATATAATGCTTTTTTCTCTCTCTCTCTTCCTTGAGCCTGGAAAAACATTCCAGTTGTCTCCCCACTCCACCCATTAAAACAAACACATACAAACAAACACACACACACACACACACACACACACACACACTGCACATCTCTCTTTCTCTCTCACATAGTAATAGATGCCCTTCCAACCCCTCACCCCATATTCTTGATTGCAGCCTTACAGTGTTTTCAGCAGCACGGCATAGGCCTAGGCAAGCAGACAAGCCATCAGTGAATTCTTCAGTTTTATAGGTCCCACTTAGCACGACTGAGAGAGCAGCCAGGCACATTTTTATCCACCCACAGGATAAGGTATCCCTTAAATTTTGTTTTCAAAAGGGATGCCTTGAGAGGGGCATTCTTATGGCAAGCACCTCAACTGAAAATAAAGGCTGAAGGTGTACAGCAGATTGGCGGATTTAAGTCACCAAAGAAAAGACTGACTGAAGGATGGCATCGGGTAAAAAGAGCCACATCAGTAAAGTGTAGTTCATGACAGGTAACATGATGGGTGGCATTTACAAATCAGTTTTACCTAACATTTAAACAAGCAGCGACCAGGCAGACCTGTCTAAATCATTCTTACAAATCGTTGTGTTATTGAATTTTGACATATTTAAATATTGCTAATCAAGGCTGTTGGTCCCTTTTCACTTTAATCATGCATCTCCTTACTTCTTTCTGCTCCACTGGTCTCTGCTGCATTGCTGGACAAAGACCCATGGCTTTTTAGTGCTTTGAACTAAAAATACGGGTGATGAGATTAGGCTGGGACCCAAGCTCACAGGCCCATTGAGGACGTAATGTTTCTGAACTTTGACTCATAACAAATAACACAAGCCAGCTTCAAAATTCAACAGAAATCCGGTAAACGTGCTGTAATGTAATAAAATGTAATGTAATGTTGGCTCAGCCTTAAATCAGAGTTTAAATCCAAGACGTTGATTGTGTTTGTCTGAGACTCACCTATGCGAAGGCAGGAAGCTGAGATTGAAGGTCATCCTCTTGTTTTGCCAGAGATGTGTTGTGATTTCCTTTTATCCCTGCCAGCTGCCCTCCTCTCACCTGGCCACTGTCAAACTGGGAGTTAAAGTGAGAGTGTGAGTTGTCTCCTCTCCCTCGTGTTTATGATCTCTGGCTGTTCCAACTAACATGGCTGCGTCTGGCAGTTTCATCTTGTCAAGCCTGGAGCAACGTCTGACTCATGTTGGTGAGGAAGCTGCACCCAGGGGCTCCCCTGCACCGGTGACATCACCATAAACCTGTGGATCGGTGTGTTTTTCCACCGCAGCCTGAGCCAGAAGGGGACGTCAGATGCGAGACTGTGTACCAGGAGAGCTGCTGAAATGCCTCACACATACACTCATTAAAAACACACTTTCTCTGAAGAAAATGTATCCTAATAATAAACACATAAACTTTGTTTATATAGTAAAACAAAGTTACAAAGTGCTTTATAGTCAAGGCAGAGTCAAAAGGAACAAACAAATGTGTTTTATAAATCAATAAAACACAACAATAAGTGAAGTAGAACAGTAACAAAATATTTTAAAAAATAATGATAATAACAGACTTGGCAACAGCAATGAAAAGGCCATAAAAGGCTTTCACATAAAAAGTAAGTGCTAACACTACGCAGTATCAGATCACAACACAGATATTGCTCCGTTTCCTGTAAACCCACAAAAAAATGGAAGAACTTGTTTTAAGAGCTTTAAGAGTAGCCGTGTCTCTAGATTAAGCTGTCAATATGTAGGATGTCGGGCTGTTGTGTTGGGGCAGGCAGAGTGAGACAGACACCCAACCTGGGCGTGGTCTCCATGACAACGGGCCGTTATTATCATGACCTAATGTTGTGGCTCTCTTCTAAAATGACTAATCACCTGACTCACTCGGGTCTGCATTGTTTGATTCATTCGTTTCTGCATCACTCTGATGGTTGACTTGAAACAGGTGGTTTTAGTTAAAGTCTGTTCCATGTGATACACACACGAGGCCAATCCTGAGCCCGATATTATGTGTAAATGTGCACGACATGATGTGTGAGCGTTTGTGTGTGTGTGTGCTCTTGAGAGGAATCCTTTGCCAATGCTAACAGGAAGAATTTATTTTATGGTTAGGTGGAATGACAATTAGAGCGAGGTCCGGAACAGTCGCTGAGTACAACTCTGTGTATGCACGTGTGTGTCAGTGTCTGTCTGTGTGCGCGTGCATGTGCACAATTACAGGCAAAGAGAGATCATTAGCTGCAAAGAAACCACCTAATATAGATTGGCTTCCCATATACAGGTGATGAAAATCGCTTTAGCCTGTACTAAAACCTTTTCCCATATCTGTCTGTTAATTTTTGAGTTCCCCTAAATTCCTATCACTGACACACTTTAATTTGTGGACAATACACATTAATTCATAGGAACATCCAAAGATTCAAAGACTGTGCTTTGGATCTTCAGGTAGATAGATGGATAGATAGATCACTGCACATCTTAGATTGCATTTACATGGACTTTAGTATCCCAGTTATGAGGTTTTGATCATATTCGCGGTAAGGCATTTACATGGAAGGATACTTATGTTCATGTGCAGGCAGTCATAGATAGAGAAACATATTTTTAGCTGAACACTGATGGGAAGATTTGTTTGACCACATGGTGTCGAGTTGAGTTGTCTTCATGTCCCCCAAGAGAAGCCATCAAGATGAATGTTCCCATCAGTGTGTGTGTGTGTGTGTGTGTATGCATGGTCTGTTTTTGTATACTTTTGGGACACACACCAGACTTTTGACTGGTAGTGTATGTGCATGCGTGCGTGAGTATATGTGTGTGTTTGCTTCCATTCAAGCAGCAATTCTTTTGTTTAAGCCATGCTTTGTAGGTGTGGGCTGTTATTCAAACAATGCCTGAGGCAAAGGGCTGCTTTTCTATTTATTCATGAGCTGTTTGCTCGTGAATAGATCATAGTTACAATGAAACACGATGGGGAGACATCTGCTGCACCTCAGACTTTGTCACCTCTGAGTTTTAATTCAACTCAAGCATCTACATCTCAGTTTAACATCAGCACAGCTTGCTGTACTGATACAAAATATATGTTGTATGTACAGATGTCATACAGATATCAGCTCCTTGTGGCATGCATTTGTCATAGTGTCCTGTAAAATGGATCAATAAGCTGTGATGCAGGGATACTATTATAATATTTTCATATGTGATAGTTACTAATGCTGCCTGTGTTGCCTGATTCTTATTCAGATACACTGTTCCAAATCTACTGAGTGTCTGTGAATTGATGCGTAAACCACCCAGGATGCTACAGGTCAGTCACTGTTCTCAGAGGCCACATCAAGTGCAGCTTCAGATGCTCTGCTCTGCATCTGACCTACTTTGAGCTGCTTTGAAAAATTACAGCTAATTGTGAAACCAGGAGAGTGGCCTCCCTGATTTGAGCTGATGAGCTGACAGCGTCCTATCTCTGACTTGTCTTGCGTCAGACACTTCACCACACCAAAGATAACCTGACCTACATGAACATCCTAGTTACTGCAGAGGAAAGTAAATAACAATTCATTTTTGCAAAATTATAGTGACGGTCAATTTAAGTGAACTACCTGCTTTTTTTTTATCTAACATGCACAAATTTGTATTTTTTATAGGCTTTTTTATAGGCTTGTTTTATAATTACTGCTGCATAATGAACTCAATAAGCTACACTAAGTTGTGCTATCCTGTAGTTCAATCTCTGGGGGCCTCGAGAATTCTGCAGAATTTTAATACTATTTGAATGATTGCAGTAATCAAACTGTGATGTTGTTAGCACAGGACACAGCTGGTCCCACTTCCCTGCGGACCGCTGGACCCGGCTCAAATATGCAGATTGTTTCTGGCAACTTTAATCAAGAATGCAAATAAACATGGGAATCTGTAAACAACTATCTCTGTCGGACAGCAAAGCAAAAAAGGCGGAAAGCGCACACGTATTGAAAGGCAGAGGTGAGACAGCAACAGTTTGTTAATGTTTGACACCCACAGTGAGCTATGCAAAATACCAGCCGTGAACAGCTTCCATTTTGATACATGCAATTGCCCTAAATACCTTCTGCAAACAATAGTAATTGAACTTGAACGATAACACACTGTGTCAACAGGAATTGTAAACAGACAAGCCACATTTGAATTCACTACAATCGGTCAGTTAGTGGATACAGTGGGAAAAAAAACCTGCTGGCTTAAACAAACTGAAGCTGTCCACCCCCATACTGTAATTGGACTGAACTAACAGCTCTTCAAACTGACCATTCACTCAACCTCCACTTCATCATTTAGCATCTTCTGTGAGCGGATATTATATTTGGCTCGTGATCATGTATCAGCTTTGCTTTTGTTGCCTTTTATGTGAGCTACTTGATCTAGTGTGTGACATTGTCTGTGTCGTGTCTGCTGCCGTGCTACCATATGTGCACCGGTTGTGGAAAATATTTTCTTTGTGGTGTTAATATCTGTCTCTTCCAGTAATATACTCCCAGTCATTTTACAAACAATCAACGATAAACAAAGCTATTTAAATGTACTTTGTCCATGACCAGCACACCACAGTGGCTCCACACACACACAAGTCAAATCCCTTGTGAAGACCCAGCATTATGCCGCTAAACATCAGCTGATTGATTGGATACTTAACAATGCAGAAACTTTCTAACACACTTTTCAACAGCCCATCAGAAGGATCAAAACACTTAATGCACCATTATGCGCCTTTGACAATTATTCCATTATTCCACAGTGCACTTAATGCACTAATCAAGTAATAATTCTCTGATAATGCAGGATCTGTGGTGTTGATACAGACTACTCCTGAGTGCCCTTCTGCGAAGTTATTCCTTCACCACTAAACGAGTTACATGGCAGATCAATTAGCCTGCCCTCTGTGTTCCTCTACCCTGCCCTTCCACCACACAAGCCTCTCAACTTCCAAATGAGTTTCCACTGCAGTATCCGCACTCCATTTGCAAGCCTGAGTGTAAGCCGCTCATTAGCAGTGGACAAAGGAAATGCTCTATAATAAACAAGGCCTTCCCATGAACAATAAGTTGGGATTGCTTTGGTCAACCCGTATGTCCCTTATCTCTTGGACTCCTCGCCTCGAACGCCCGGCTCTCCTCCCACTAGGTCAAGCGTCTTGGCCACGGCTCTGCTGCAGACAGGTTGGGCCACACTCAAGTGTTAACATTGCTGGTGTGGCATCATATGTCTTGCAGGCCAGGTTCCAAAGCTATCGGTTCCTGTTAGCACATGCTCATGTTGCCAGGTACCACTGAGAATACAGGGCCCCTCCAAATGCACACACAGGCACTGAGAGCAGAACGGCTCAGACAGGCAAATACAAGCAACTCAGAGAGAAAAAAGCAGGAGTGTGTGAGCTGCGAGATATGGGAGATAGGGTTGAGAGAAATTAAAAAATATCATATTATAATTGCAATCTATGCACGATTTTTTGTGCAAATTATCAACACGTGCGTGCGTGCGTGCGTGCTTGTGTGTGTGCTTCCTGCCCTCAGTTCCTCCAAGTTCACCAAAAATGCCCCGTGCTTTGAAGACTGATGATGTCACTGGGCCCTGATGCTCTTCTGCAACACAGCGGAGGAGGAGGACCAGAGCCGCGCTCAAAAGCCTCGTCTGAGTTCCCAAAGGACCGACGGACCAGAGAGACATCCTCCCAGCTGCTGCAGCATCTGGCACAAGAGGCAGAGAGCAGCGGGACGCGCTTCGAGCCACCTGCACATTGCCGGAGCACTTGCTGCGTGCAGTTCGACACGGAGCTGCGCACTTCGCAGGAAGCCACCTGGAATTCAGCGGTAAGGAGGAAAACACGTCGTAACTCGTCCATCTTTTATTCTCAGTCGCTGCATAGTGAAACTTGTTTTGCTACAATAATGGAGTGCGTAACTGAGTAAGAGTTAAACTGACAGCGCGTCATCCTTGCGCAATAAAAAAAAAATAAAAATTTCAGCTTGTTGTTAAATTTTACTGTGTCATATTGCAGTCGCAGATGTTGGTTAGTGGAAATATGAAAATAGAGTGGGTTAGAGAACCGGTTTCAAAGTTACCTGAGTGACCTTTGAACGTTAAAGCTGTGGCTGCTGTCAAACTCTTGCGTTAAGGATGTGGGTTAGTAATTATCTATCACCTGCAGGGTCTCTGTGTTGCTTCTACAATGACTTATTAGTGTTGTACCGCTATTTTTAGAATTTGGGGCTCATCCCAAGTTGTAGCTATTGTTTTTTCTGGTTAATAAGGCAATTGTCTGCCAAAGTGTTTTGTAGACTGATTTTAAAGGTGACATATTTTAACACTGAGAAAGATGATTTACAATTTTTAAAAATGAAAAAAGAAAAAAACAAAATTGACTGAAAACTGCATCACCAAAACCGAAAGCACTTTAAAAAACTGGCGTTCTCTCTCTCTCTCTCTCTCTCTCTCTCACACACACACACACACACACACACACACACACACACACCACTGTCTGTTAGAAAGTTACCACAACTTAACATGCTGAACATTTATATGCTGTTTGCACATAAAGACAGGATGTCAGAATTTTCAAGTTCAAGGAATCACTAGTGGCTGTTCTTTGTGAGAGAGTTCATTATGTTCATTATTGAACAATATTTTACACAGCAGAAACATCACACACACACACACACACACACAAAGAAAAACAGACTCAGTCAGGAAACAGAAAGTGTGCTGTGTGACAGGATGGGGTTTATCGGCGTTATCTGATTTCTGTGTTTCACACTGAATAGAGAAGTTCTTTATCTCACAGCTAATCTCTCAGTGCACTGTTTAAGAGGAGACTATTTAGAGACTTTAAGTTTCCCACACACGTCTCTGTTATCATCATTTGCTCAAGTTCATGACTGTCAATTATCGCTTCAAAATCAAGTGTTTAGTCATGGCAAAAGTTATCTCTCTGTTCATTTTGTGCTTTCACACACTTTGATAGCTAGAACAATATGTGTATATATTGATCTCTTTGTCCAGAGCATCCATTTGATCCCCGCAGAACAAAACAGTTGCAGAAAAAATCAGGATCAAACTGAGCAACAAAAGCAAAGCTGATACATGATCGCGAGCCAAATATAATATCCGCTCATAGAAGATGCTAAATGATGAAGCTGTGGTTGAGTGAATGGTCAGTTTGAAGAGCTGATAGTCCAGTTCATTAAGATACTTTTATGGCAGCGACTGATTTGCTTCAGTACTATCGAGTTTCGAAAAATGCCACGGTACCAAAATTTGGTAGCAAATGTCATTTTTTTGTCACCAAAGTTCATTACTTAAGAAGTAAATCCCATCAGTGTCATTGAGCCAATAAACATGAGGCATGCTTGGACCAAGATCTAATAATGCTGGTGATTGGCAGTCTAACATTACACATCTTGAGGCATGCAGGAAAAATTATAAAATTATTATAAAATTGTTTTTATAAGAAGATTTTATTTAAAAAAAAATCGAAAATAGCATAGTTCAGGACCTGGTATCAAAGTCAGGGTGTTGGTACCAGTACCGGTATCAAAAATCTCTGAAAGTTACCGAGCCCTATGTCTTAGAGCAGAATGTGACTTTTACAGCTGGTTGAATAACACCATGGACTTTCAAAGCATTTAGTTGGGGAGGGAAGCTTGACTGTGTAATGGCTGTTGTGATCTATTTGTATGCAGCCATATCTAAAACTGAAAGGCATGTGGGGATGGTGGCGACATGTCTGATGGCGGTGGTTCGTGTGTGGGTGTGTGTGTGTGTGTGCACGTGTTTGTTTGTGGGTGTTGAGCAAGAGAGTGTTTGTGGGTGTTGAGCAAGAGAGTGTTTGTGGGTGTGACGGTTTGTGAGGTGGGTTGCATGGCAGGATTTTAGGTATGTAGATAGTGGGTTTTGTGTTATGAGCTCACTGATTTACGGACATCAAAAGTCAAAATCTCTATCTCTCTTTCTCTCTCTCTGTCAGTGTCTTGTTGGTGTGGTCAGAGATGGAGGAGGGGAATCTGAGCAGCACTGTAGGCGTTAACTCCACTGAGTGTGCGCCCATCGATGACTTCCGCAACCAGGTTTACTCCACCGCCTACTCCATCATCACGGTGTTCGGCCTGGTGGGGAACGGCTTCGCGCTGGTGGTGCTGATCAGGACCTACCGCCAGAGCTCACCCTTCCACGTCTACATGTTGAACCTGGCTGTGGCCGATATTCTGTGTGTCTGCACTCTCCCGCTCCGTGTCCTCTACTATATCAGGAAGGGAGACTGGTACCTGGGAGACTTTCTTTGTCGCATCAGTTCCTACGCCCTCTATGTCAACCTCTACTGCAGCATTTACTTCATGGCTGCCATGTCAGTCACCCGTTTCCTGGCCATCGTGTTCCCCGTGCTGAACTTGCGGCTGGTGACAGAGCGCCGTGCACGCCTGGTGTGTGTTGGCATCTGGTTGTTTATTTGTCTTTCCTCCTCCCCCTTCCTGATGTCAGGTGCGTCCTTCGACCCCAAAACAAACAAAACCAAGTGCTTCGAGCCCCCGAGGCGTGCAGGCATAAAGAAGCTGCTCATGCTCAACTACTTGTCCCTGGTGATGGGCTTCGTCCTGCCCTTCCTCATCATCCTGCTCTGCTACGCCGGCATCATCCGCACCCTACTGTCCCGCAACCATGCTGCCCGACGTCAACGGGACACCGGCAGCAAGGCCATCCGTTTGATCGTCATTGTCATGCTGGCCTTCCTCATCAGCTTCATGCCGTACCACGTGCAGCGCACCATCCACCTCAGCTTCTTGGCCCGGTCTGACACTTCCTGTGAAGAGCGGTTAGCCATGCAGAAGTCTGTGGTGGTGACGCTGTGCCTGGCTGCAGCCAATTCATGCTTTGATCCGCTGCTGTATTTCTTCTCTGGAGAAGGCTTCCGCAGCCGCATGTCCACCTTGCGCTACTCCACCAGGGGCAGCACCGTGCACGCAGCCCAGCTCCCTCCCGCTGCAGGCCCGGACTCAGGGGAAAACAGCCAGTTAAAGGCCAGTTAATTAGAAGTAGGCATGAAGGTCAGATTGAAAAACTGACTAAAGATTTCAGGATAAAGTTTACCCTCATTAAACATGAATGAATGGGATGAGGTGAAAGATACAGAGGGGGAGGATGAGCTATAAAAACAAGACAAAAGCTTCAGGCAGACAAGGGCAAGTGGACTCATCAGCCAGACACAAAGTCTCAGGATTGAATTGTACATTCAAATTGAGTATTTATTATTCTAAATTGTACACGTTGCTGAATGTGTATATGCTCACACACTCATCGAATCCTCTTTTGACAGCAAGTGAGTGGAGCGGAGAGTGTAGATGCTATAAATGCACTGTAGTCTAAAAGTAGAAACATAACTTTGCACCACAAATATAAATGTATCATGATGTGTGAATGTATTGTAAGTCGTGTCACGTGTTCATGAAGCTTGAGCCATTCAATTGTGTTGTGTTGCAGTGTGCATCTTACCTCTGTATTACAAGTTTTAGAATAGAAGCTCCTTTATTAAATGTTATCTCAATCAATAATCCATCTTACGTGTTGTTTGTCCTGTAGGATCACTGTTGCGACGTATGAGGAGTTGCAGACTGTCTCCACTGGGTGTCAGTCTTGCACAGAGATCGTCCGTCCTCACAGTGACTCTGCTGATCGGTTTTCTCTCTATTTCTCACAGACAGGAAAATAATGTATTGCTGTCTTTATGGGCAGAGTGGCTCTAAAACAAGGCTTGGGAGGAGAATGAGAGAGCAGGATGAATCAGTCATGAAACGCTCCTGCCTGAGTGGTACAGAATCTCACAGAGGTCAGGTGTTATAATACTGAAATACGTTATATACCCAGAAAAAAGACTGAGAATATATGTGGGTCATTCTAAAAAGCCACCCTGTTCAGCATACTGAGGTAATCAAGGATACAGAGTGACAGTACGGTCCACTGAGGGGCTAGACTGCTGAGGCCGACACTGCCAACTAGAATATAGAAGGCCACTGTATTACCACTTATTAAACAGTTAATATCAAGCACATGATCCTCTCCCTCCTCTGTTTACACAAAAAGATGTTTGTTTCACCCTGGACAGCAGACTGATCTTAAAGATGGGCCTCTGTGGATGCAGTGTTAACATATCTTACAGTGGAGATGCTCCCCATTCCTAACTGTGAAGGCAGTAAAGGAAAGTCCCCGGCGAATTCCTGCTCATTTTTGTTTGTAAAGCATGTAGGAGCTATTTATATCTATCACTCAAACCTGTCAAAATGATGTCGCTTAATTGCTTAGTTGGCTGAAATACAGTCGAATCGCATAAAATGTTGATAATCGAGTGATCTCTTCAGCCATTTATCAAGTAAAAATGCCAAAAAATGTGTTCACAGCTTCACAGATACTAACATTTGCTTGCTTTTTTTGTCTCTTATCATTATAAAGTCAAACTTTTGGGATATTTTTGGCTGTTGATCAAAACTTTAGACAAAATCACTTGGGCTCTACTAACTTGCAATGGGCATTTACCATTATTTTCACAAAAAATTATAGATTCATCAACAATGAAAATAATCTGTAGCTCTATTAATATCAGTGCCCTCCACTGCATTTAAGTAACCATTTCTATCAATTACTCCTGCTATTGTGTCTAGGTCAAAATGACACGAAATTTTCACTAAAATAAATATGATGAATTATTTTTTCAACCTGAAATTAAAAGGCCTCAGCTTATTTTTGTGTGAAGATTATATCCAAGAACATTTTTTTTTCACTGAGCAGGTACCAAACTACAGATTTATGTCCTGGATCTGATGTTCAGGTCAGTTTGACCAAATAGTGGAAGGAAGGGTGGAAACTGTAGGGTGATGGTAAATATATGAACCAAAAATGTGACTTCACTTCTTGTCATATGACTTTCATCTCGAATTTACTCTCTCTCACACACACACACACACACACACACACACACAGGCCCACATGCATGCACGCAATTAAGCACAAACATGTTCTTTTTTGTCTTTCACTCAATCAGATTTGCAGCATATTTCATAGATTGAGCACACAACCCTCTCCGCCAATTATACGCAATATTGCCAGAGGAAAATGTCTCAAAACTGGTCCACTCCCCATACACATAACAAAACAAAAAACAAATGCACAAAACAACTGGTTCTTGTTTGCAATTGTAAATCATCATCTGTGTTTGCTTCATGTCTCTTAATGTCTTAGCCAGTATGTTTCCTTGAATATGATTATATAAACATGACATTTGAGAATGCCAGTCCAAAAAAGTAAACATAATAGATATAATAAACAAAACAATTCACACCACTCAAGTCTTTGTTACAGTGGACTTTCTACATTAATCACAACTTCATCACAAAAAGCAAATGACATTTTGATGCCATTTGTTATATTATATCTATAAGTCTTGGCATAAGTCTCGCTGACATTTTACTCAAATAGAAGTAGAAGTACTGCTGTAAAAATCGACTGCAGTAAAAGAAAACATTAGGTCCTTTAAAATGTACTTGCAGTAAAAGTTACCGAGTTACTTTTCTTTTCCATGCAGTTAGAAAAGGATTCAAACTAGATTCTTTTAAAGGTGCATTGTGCAAAACTGCTGAGGGTTGACTGAAGCGAGGACCCTGTAGACTCAACTGGCAAATGTGGCATAAGTGCATAATATGTTGGCTGAGTCTACATGCTTCTCATCATCAGGCCAACTCACTCATTCCCCTTTTTCCACATTCATACCACATTTTTTTGCCAGTTGAGTTTCAGTGGTCCATTGTGCACCTTTTACTGGGCGTTTGGACGCTAACTGAGCTTTTATTGTGAAAGGTTCCACAATCTGTCATTGATCATTTGTTCTCTTTAGAAAAAGTATTTGTCCTTCGACTTGACAACTTTATTGAAAAACATAACATTCTCTGTGATCAACAGTATGGCTTCAGAGCCAATCGGTCCACCTCAATGGCAATGATGAGCCTAACTGAACAGATTGCCACTGCTGTTAATAATAAGGAATTTACAGCTGGTGTGTTCATTGACCTTAAGAAGGCTTTTGACACTATT
>OMLB01003172.1:7291-21788 GCA_900302555.1 Myripristis jacobus
AATTGGCAATATCCGTTGCACTCCTCAATCCATTGCTTTGTTTGGTGATGTTGGTATGTTTCTCTCATTCCTTTGGATAACTGGACAAATATAGACAATGGGACTTAGTGTCAACAAACAACTACAGCTGAAGAATCATTTTCAGCTACGTTATCTAAAACATCAATAACAATCACTTCTGAATATCTGAGGATGGAGTTTTCCTCTAAATCCACTAAGGTTTACCTGCAAAACACCTAAACACCAATCGTTACTCCTACAACAATGTGCCGGTCTGAAAATGTACCTGCACATGTGGTGATGCAAGAACTGTGACTGGTCCACTTGGCCGCTTTGTATTTCTTCCATAGTGTGCCATTTGATTTCTACTCATAGTAAAGAAAACACAGAACCAACTGAGGAGAGTCACAAGTGCGTCGATCCATTTGACATGTCATCATCAAATTATTCAGCTTTTTATATCCATTTAAATTCATTGAGGCCTTGAAACATTGATTTGGACCTCACCAGTGTGTCCAATTGTGGACTTTTCTCTCACAGACTGTAAACAGTTGCTTCCATTTTAATCTGCTTTGTTACTTGGCACAGAAACAGTAAATCTTGACACTACCATGTAGTGTTTCAGCAATCTGCACACAGACTCACAATGCAGAAATTATAAGTGCTTTCACAAAACTGCTGTATTGCTGCAACAGTCTGATTGATAAGTATAAATCAGTGTTAGTGTGAACAGAGATGTAAGTAAAAACAACCAAATGACATGCATAACAGCCATTTTCAGGCCAAGTGTGGACATATGGTGATGAAATTTCCATCTTTAGAATCAGATCTCTAAAAATAACATGAAATTGACATGCATAACTGTAGCCTTCATTCCTGAGTGTGTGCCAAGCTGACTTATGTGAATCGGTGCTTGAGGTTAACATTGTTTGGTCAGCCTGGGGTATGCAGGGTCATGGTAACACGGGTTGGAATCCAGGGTTTACCTGTGGGAATGTTACGTAAGCACGTGGAGAACACACATACCAAGCGCCCCATACTTATACATGGCAGCTTATTCACTCAGGCATAACACAAGAAAACAGACCAAAATGTGAAACATTTAGCCAGAGCGCATCTTCCTGAAGGCAGGCTTGACCTGTTTTGTCTGCGGAGTGAACGGGCTGACACCAGCGTCTACCTGCAGGGTTTGCTCAGCTGTTTAGAAGAAGGACTCCGAGAGAGAGAAATGAATCCAATCCAATCCAGTCCAAAGCTCACTGACTGCTCTCATGTTTGACGGTTGGGTCAGCAGCCAGCAACAGTCTCATAGGCCTTATCGTATCTAAAAAACAAAAACAAAACGTTCTGACAGCGCGCTGATCATTGCTGCTGTCTGGATTCAGCCACTTGGCAAAACATTACTTATCTTGCTAGGACAAGCCTGCGCTCTTGATTTTCTCAGCTGCAGGGTTAGTCGAGATGTTGCTTTGGCGAATGTCTAATTATGTCTTCTTTTCTCTGTTATCAGACCATGACAGATGTGGTCGGAAACCCCGAAGAAGAGCGGAGGGCAGAATTCTATTTCCAGCCTTGGGCCCAGGAGGCTGTCTGTCGCTACTTCTACTCCAAGGTAATCTGTCTTTCCACCTCTCATTCCACCTCCTTTGTGCATCTCAGCACCTGTTATCAGCATGTATATAGCTTCCTCCGAGTCACACCAGCGGACACACCTTATTGATCCTATCCACAATGAATCCTTCCGGTTTTTATAATTGTCTTGTGTGCGGTTGATTAAATCTCCATCTCTCTGTATGGAAATGGTTTTCAGGTCCAGCAGCGGCGGCAGGAGCTGGAGCAGGCTCTCGGCATCAGGAACACCTAAAGAATTTGCTCACAGGCCCCAGACAAATGAAGAGACGTGCTGTGCTTGTGCAGGCGGCTAGTGTGAATGCGTGCGTGCGTGTGCGTGTGTGTGTGTGTGTGTAATGTTCAAGTGAATGCCCCCAGATTTTTTTGGACAAACCTAGAAAGACATAAATGCTAGATGGCTTTACTGTTATATAGGATGTCAGTTTTTATAGTCACCCTTCTGCTTGACGTGTATCGCAGTTTGGTTGCTACTTCCTTTTCTTTTTTCTTTTTCTTTTTTTGTTCTCCCTCTCTTCTGTCGTCACACCAGAAGGCATGATGTATCACACCTTGAGCACGATGTATTTTCTCTTGATTGTCTAAGCCTTACCTGGAAGCATTCCTTTCATTTTGATAGATTGTGCCCCTGGCCCACACAAAAGTACAGACTGTACACCTATGAAAAGTAGTGGGCAACTTTAATGAAATTTCTCTCTCGAACACAAAAAAATACCTTAAATCAGCTGGAATGTGTTGATTCTGCCATGGGTCTTTGTTTCCCTGTTGAGTAAATTTACATTACACACTCCCATTTTGGCCCCCAAATACTTGCCTATACAGTTTGATATTGATGGTGTGCTGCGCCGCCATCACTGTGTCATTTTGTCACAAACTCCCATTGGTTTATTTTGACGGTTTGTGCCACATTCCTTTGCGCTAGATCCTAAAGTTTCAGAGCTTGACCATGGCAGGATATACATTGTTTTGTATCGTTTAGGGTGCCATTTAGTATGAAGTTTTTCATGGGTATTTTTGGCTTTTTGGTTTTCTTAATGATCCTATTTGTTTTTTTTAAATATTAATTATATCAATACTTGTCTTGTTAGCTAGTATGGAGTATCAAGGAAGTAGCTAGTATGAGTACCTCTAGTCTATATAGTTTGTAAATACTGAGCAGAAAAAAAAAACTGAAGATGGGTGTGAAGTAAAAGTGTATCTGTTTTCCTGGCAGATGGCTCTCTTTAACTCTTTGTCTACGCTCAGATAGTGAGCCAATATTTATATTAATTGGCTGTCTCTCTTTGAGCCCAGTGATTTAGCTCTCAGCAACATAATGATAGCATTCACATTTGATCATCCAGCATCTCCGGAGGGCAAGATGCAATCAGCACAAGTGCCCTCTGTTAGTGGGGTGAGGTTGAATCATCTGCTTTTTAGGTTTGTGTATCTTTAATTATGTGCAGAGAAGCCATATACACTTGAACAAGCTTGGTGCATTTTGGTCACAAACGTGGCCTAGGATATTTAAATAATCTCAGCCTTTTCATACTCTGGTTGAACACGTGTTAGCTTTGAGTTTTAATGGATGTTGCCCTGTTAAAGCTATGATTTGGTGCCCTGGCTGGAAATGTCGGTCGCATTCATTTCATGCATTTCAAGAATACACTACCGAAGTTTGGAGTTTAGAGCGTTTTCACACAAAAAAAAGTTTGGGAACCACTAGGTTTTAAAAGACAACACTGGGGGACTTTAGTATTACTTGGATCTGTACAATTTTTCATGGACCAAACCTATTTTTCTGTATGTTCTAATCTTATGTTATAATAAAGGATATCTGAAAGTTAGCTCTGTGCTTTGTTTTTTATGTGCCTGTTCCCAGTGGAAAGCCACTACTTTTATTCCTGTATGGATTTGCAGCATGTTTTTGCTACTCAATTAGTTTATAATGACCTTATTGCACTTAATGACATCTTTATTTCCCATGGTATCATTAATCAGTGATTTATTTGTAAACAAAACTATTAAACTATGACCTCCAGTGAGTGATCACCATATGCCAAAAGCACCACTGTAGGCAAACTATTTTTAGTGGTGTTCAAAAAGCCCTATTCTCCTCACTTAATCTCACTGTGACACTTGACCCATGCAATGTATTTTGGGCTGGACCTCATTGTTAATTGTGACTTTATTCTGTATTAGGTTTCCTGTCACATTTTGAGGCATGCTAAGTTTTACTACACAGTCACAGTAGTTTTTTTTTGTTTTGTTTTTTTTAAGGCATTCTTGCTTGGTAAAATGCTTTTCTTACATGAGGAAGGCAAAATACACTATGTAATCCGATTAAATAAAGCTTGAATGGAACCCCTGTTGAACTTCGACGTTTCACCCCCAGCTTTTGTGTGGGTGTGTGTGAGCGTTGAACTTGGCCCTGAGAGGCCACCCGGAGAACCAACCAGTAGGCGGGGGTGTGCCTCAGCCTCAACCTCTGCACTGTGTCTGGTATAAATACATTTTTGTCTCATGCTCAGTTTGTCTTGAAAAACACACACACACCCACCCACACCAGCACTCCGGAGAGGCAGGAGCACCGCCTGGGAGGTCAAACACACAGCATGGCAGCGCCAAAGAAAGTCTGCGTCATTGGCTCTGGTAACTGGTGAGCGCTTTTTGGACATTTACATGAACTCTGACCCCAAAAGGGAGACTCACACTTGTACTGCTTTAACATTCCTGTGTGCACAAGCCTGTGTTTATCGTGACATTATCTTGCATTACGGTATTTGCAGCTCCTGTTGTGTCGCCATAATAGACATTGTTGTGCACACCGTACGCACAAAGTTAATCATCGGGTTATTGTGGCGCTTCTCTGTGCGCAAAGCCGGCAGACAAATATGGTCATCAAAAGCACAGTTACTCAGCTGCCTACTGGTATGTCATCGGCCATGTAATGTTGTACATGATTTATTTTGACTGATAGTTTGTTCAACACCCTAACAGTTTTGATCGACGTCTGCTATACTGCAAGACTACAGATTGCTACACATTTTGCTTTACTATCTTGTGAGCTGGTTGAGATTCCCCCCTTTCTCTCTCTCTCTCTCTCTCTCTCTCTCTATCTCTCTCTCACACACACACAAACGCACACAAAGTATTTGATGCCACTGTTGCCAACATATTCAAAAGCCTTTCTAAAGTGCTCTGCCAATTATTTCAGTGACATCTGTAAAGAGTCATCATTCATCTGTAGTGTGGATATCAGGTGATATCACAGTGTTATCTGCGGGATGCTGCCCACCATATTATGTCATGTGCATTCCTTTACAGGACAGGGGGTTTCACTAACATGGGTTTATGAAGGCCCATACTGATGCCGATATTTTTAGACCGGAGACTGTGCTGATACCCTGTCTTTAAATCTGTGCATTTTTAGGCGAGACGCTTTGTGCCTTTGGCCCATAATCTTGTTCTTATCAGGGTGGGAAAGAAACTGAATATGTATTTGAATCATGTGACATTATAAACGCTCCACTGAAAAGCAGACAAATGAAATATTTCAGGTGACCTGGCAGTGACCCTCTCCTTCCATTCAGAGGGAAACTCAGTAATAAAGTGAGCTTTTAAATGGAAAAAAAATCCTTTGGAAACTGTACATTTTGTTGCATGCTTTGTGAAATGTTTCTATGTGGCTGTGTTCAGAGAGGAAGCTCTGTCACCTGTTTTTGTCTGTTGGTTGGTTGGTTGGTTTATTTGTTTGCATTCATTGTGTTTCTGAATTCCTGTTTCACGACACAAGAAGTCTCAGATCATCACTAGTACGGATTTCTAGCCCCTTCCTGTTGATACTAAGACAGATGTTGCGTTCAGGCGGTGCTCAGCGGTGTGTCCTGATGTCCACAGGGGCTCTGCCATTGCCAAGATTGTGGGTGCAAATGCAGCCAAGTACGACAGGTTTGACACAACGGTGAACATGTGGGTGTTCGAGGAGACGGTGAACGGTCGTAAGCTCACAGAGATCATCAACAATGACCATGAAAATGTCAAGTATTTGCCTGGTCACAAGCTGCCCCCCAACGTGGTAAGCACTAAGCACTGCTTTATAACACTGTTTTGTTTTGTTTTTTGGCTAGAAATGCAGAAATGACCAGTTCATTTGTATATGATGAACGCTCCTTTGAAATTGGGCTTAATGTGAAACCTGGAAACTTGTCTAATGAGAGTTTGCAGGCTGTACATGTCAGAAATATTTTTTATTCATTGTGTACATGAATGGGGCCACATGCAATTTAATTTGAATTTAATTTTATAACTATTTTATTTTATTTTATGTGTTCCCCCCCTCACCAGTTGGCTGTCCCAGACTTGGCTGAGTCTGTGAAAGGAGCCGACATCCTGATCTTTGTGGTCCCTCACCAGTTCATCCTCCGTGTGTGCGACACCATCAAAGACCACATCAAGAAAGATGCCGTGGGAATGTCCCTCATCAAGGTAGAGCTTGTCTCCCCTGCAGCGCATGTGAAATCTGCAATTTAATTTTCACTTCCATATATGAAGGTAACCGTTCCACAGAGGCCTCTCTGTGAAATCTCCATCTCACACCACAATAAAGAACAGGAGCCAGGCTTTCAGAAAGAGCCAGATACGTGTGCCTGGCATGCCTGCATATGTGCATGATTGTGAGTTGGGTGCTCATCTGTATCTCACAGGGTGTAGACGAGGGGCCAGAGGGTCTGAAGCTGATCTCCGAGGTGATCCGCGGGAAGCTGGGCATCACCATGACCGTCCTCATGGGAGCCAATATTGCCAACGAGGTCGCCGAGGAGAAGTTCTGTGAAACAACTATTGGTATGGAGGGAAAACACACACACACACACACACACACACACACACATATATATGTGTGTGTGTGTGTGTGTGTGTGTGTGACCTTACAAGTTACCAATTTACCACAGTCATCTGAATTCATCGATTGCAATTTTTAAGGATAGAATCATCTCTGTTTTTGAAGTATTGACTTTAAGTGGCATGTTTTTGACAAACTGGAAATATCTAATATAATTTGAATTAAACTCCACTGTGATTAAAGAGAAACCTCCAATATTTCTGCAGTGCAAGACATGACTGACAGATATCTAATAAAAATATCAGTGTTTGAACTTAGTCTAGCCAGTAGATCCATCCGTCCATCCTTCCATGCATTTCCACACCTGCTTGTTCCTGTTCAGGGTCACAGGGGGCTGGAGCTTTTCCCAGCATGCACAGGGCCAGAAGGCACCACTTCGTTCTTTTTTCCCACATCACTGGAGCCACATGAAAAACCTTAGAGGTCTAATTTTAGTGTTTCTCGTCTATGTACATAAACTAAAATCTGGATTCTGCTTCATTTGCACATTGACTGGCACATCACTTTGTATGCCACACAATACACAGAACAGTACATGTATTGTGAAATGCAAATACTGTTTGTAAAACAACAGAAAAGACAATACAATTTATTTGCACTGTCTTGCTAAATATTTTCATTTTTAGAATGAAAGAAGAATGAAGAGTGAATTTCTATATGGGGGAACTATTTGCATGTTTTAATACCACACAGGGTGCAAAGATAAAGCCATCGGCCCAATGCTGAAGGAGCTGATGCAGACCACTAACTTCCGTGTGACTGTGGTGGAGGAGTCTGATGTTGTGGAGATCTGTGGAGCGCTCAAGGTCAGCATTTTTTGCCCACTGGACGGATTTACCTTTTTTCCATTCCCTTTGTATATTTGTATCAATACCGAGTTGTCAAGGTTTTCCTTTGATTTTGTCCATTGTAGGCATTCTTAATGTGGACGTTTTTGAAATTTCAGCTGTATGTTGTGTATCAAAAGGAGTGACATGCTGATAGAAAACAGTTCAGAGCTATTGCTCTCTCAACCAAACTAGCAGTCACATTAAGCAAAAACTGGTAATGCAGAATCATGACAGTGATCCCCCTCCGCTGTTCCTGCAGAACATTGTAGCAGTCGGAGCGGGTTTCTGCGACGGCCTGGGATTCGGAGACAACACCAAGGCGGCGGTGATTCGCCTCGGCCTCATGGAGATGATTGCCTTCGCCAGGGTCTTCTGCACAAACTGCCCCGTCTCCCCCGCCACCTTCCTGGAGAGCTGCGGCATCGCTGACCTCATCACAACCTGCTACGGCGGACGCAACCGCAAGATCGGGGAGGCTTTTGCCAAAACAGGAAAGGTACAGTTACAGCAAGAGGTTTGAATACTTAAAAGAATACACCAGCGTTTTGGGAAAAATGCCCTTTTTCAGATTTACCCAGACTGAGACAAGATGTTCGATACCATTTTCACCACTGTACAACCAGTGGTTCAGCTCATATGGGTAGCATTTCGTATTAGCTTAGCATAAAGACTTTAAGTCTATGGGAGTCATTAGCCTTGCTATGTTAAAGTGAAAAAATAAACATTACAGCAACTCCGAAGCTGTCTTATTTACACAATGTATCGTGTATTTGAAATACACGTCTTGGAAAAAAAAAAAAAAAAAGAATCAGATCTTCCTACACCTTCAGCGGTGTGCAGATCACTGCGATAGACGGAAGGATAACTGAGTTCAGTGGTTACAGCTCCACCATCTCACTTTTCCTGAGATGAATCTTGTTTTAAAAAAAAAAATCCACAACATGTAGTTTAAATACACAATATCTATGTGTGAATAAAACAGCTTCGGAGTTGCTGAAAGGTTTATTTTTGTATGTATGCTACCCATATGAACCAAACCACTGGACGCACAGAGGTGAAAACAGTATTAAACATCTTGTTTCAGTCTGGGTAAGTCGGGAAAAGGCTATTTGGCCCAGAACATTGGAGTACTCCTTCAAAACTAGAATTGTGATGCTCTTGTCTCCATCAGTGTTTTTCTTGGTTAAAATGCCTCTCTTTGAGGATCCTATTCCCTTGCTCGCTCTCTCTCTCTCTCTCCCTCTCTGTCTGTCTGTAAACACCCTTTCTGCCACTTCAGTAACATAACATCAAAACTGAAGCATCAACTATTTCACTGTTTAGTCCATTGAGCAGCTGGAGAAGGAGCTCCTGAACGGTCAGAAGCTTCAAGGTCCAGCGACTGCAACTGAGGTCAACCACATCCTGAAACACAAAAACATGGTGGACAAGTAAGTTGCATCTCGCTGATGATTGACCTCAACTCATTACACTGACTTTTATCATGAAGTGGCTTGTGCAGGGACATTTACAATCACTGATATGTATTTATTGAGGTTGTGCTGAAGCATGTGAGCCAGGATTTTGCAGGCACAAATGAATATAAGCCAATAACTTTTTTCCCTTTCTTTCACCCCATCCAGGTTTCCTCTTTTCAACGCGGTTTACCAGATCTGCTTCAACGGCCACCCTGTAAAGGAGTTCATCAGCTGTTTGCAGAACCACCCGGAGCACATGTAAAGGACTGGCCGGTCAATCGATGCTTGAAATGGACTTTTATACACCAACAAGCCCGGGCAATTACAGGAGGAGCAGCTTAGATGACGACTGTGCCTCATCTAACTCGACTCCTGTCTTGCGTGAACCTCCATAAAACAAAAAGGGAGCAGAGCGGGCCCCCATAGCTAAGCTGCTGTGATGACCCTCTGCAATTACACCACCACCAAAAGCATGAATCCCGTTTCCAACTCTGTTTTTTCTGATTATAAACATATGGCTGTTTTTTGTTATATAAATCCTCTACATCATATTTGTCATAAAGCAGTGAATAAAGTATTCCAATTAGAGTATTCCAATGGCCTTGGTATTAACTAGAGTGCTAATATGGAAATGTCACATGGTCTGTAAACTGAAAGTGCCTTAACCTGCCTTGTGACTGACATGTATGAGTTTTAAAACACTTGAATACATAACAATAACCACTCCCTCTGTGTTGTTTCCCCTTTGGAGTTGTTGAGATGTAACCCAATTACAAGAATCCTGTGGGAATACAGTTTTGGAGTAATCAACGGCTGTATTTTTGGTCTGTTTTCATGTGAAATGTTTTCTTATTACCTTGACAGACTCTCACACAGCCGTGGTCACGGTGGTACCTAGCAGACAAGGATCCCCGCAAACCCATGTGCTCTGCAGCCTCACTGTAACCTGACCTGAGCTTAACTAGTCTGCCACTCTAAACTCTTCACCTTTACCATTTTCTCGAGCGTCTCCTTCAGCCCCTCATGCACACTGCTCATAATTAATCGGGTACAGAACGGATTATCAGTGCTTGAATGTCAAAATGGTTGCATTCTTTTTTCTTTTTTTTTTTAAAGCCCTTACTTAACAACCTGGCTGATGATTCACCCGAAAAATGCCTGTGGAGAGGTGTTCTGGTTCTTGATTCTGCGGGTATGCAGGTGATGAGGAAATGCCTGCCGTCACACTAGAAGGTCACGGGTTCATGTCTAATCAGCACATCCTTGAGCAGGATATTGAATCTCTGTACCCTCAGTCATTGTGAGTCACACACTAGTGTCACCTAAAGGCAATAGGAATGATAATGGTGTCAACTGGATTGCAGCTGGCTTTATAGATACCCTGCCGGCATCATAAGTCTCATTTGCTGAGAGATGCATGAGCAACCCTCGCCCCCCCTCTGGATTACAAATGGGCTTTCTTCCTTTTCTCTGGATGACACAGTTTTTTGTTGACTCAGTTACCCAGCTCTAAAAGGGTAACCATGAAGTTACATAATTTGCCACTGTTTATAATTGGATTCCCTGGCCAAAATCCCTCACATAGTTATTGAGTCAACTGCCCTATGAGACTTCTAATAATAACGTGCTCCAAAGGGGCAAATGTCCATCTATAATTAGAGAGCTGAGAGAGGACACACTGCAGCTGCCTCATCCTCGCTAAGCAACTCAGATTTGCTAAGATTTGATTTTGATGTCTGTTTACACATATGCAACAGACAAAAATCGATACGTACATGAACAGAAAATGTGATGGAGAAGTGCAAAAAACCCTCAGAGGGGTTTGATCACGAAACTCTCCAGTGCATACTTAAATCCATTAGAAAAGGAGAGAAAATATTATAGGACGGGGAATGGGGGCGAGTGAGGACGAGATTTCACGCACTAGCAGACATCCCCATATCATGCAAGCACACTAAGCAATTAAATAAAATTAAAGGGACTATTTAACAGTGGGAAATTTACAGAAATAATCCATCACATTGAAATGAAAAAAAAAAAACCCAAAAACTTTAGCTTTATGGCGCTCATAAAATTGTGCAGGTACTAAGTTTCAAACATGATGATGGCAGTGCTTTCCATATGACTGAACCTCTACATTAAACCAAAATGTAATTCAGAATCAGAATCAGAAATAATTTATTGATCCCCAAGGCGAAATTGAGATGTTTGAAAGATAGGAGGCCTGAGTTTGTAGTTAATTTGAGTGGGATAATTGTGGAATTGATGACTGAGGGAATACTGTTCATGAAAATATGATGGAGTGGTCCTGTTCAGCGAACTGTGTACAGATAAAGTGATCTGTAGTTGGTTGACTTGATCAACACTGAAGATGCCTGGCTGGGAGAACAATGGTTGAGATGAATGAGTGTGATGGACACAGATGATGATTCTTAATGTTCAAACGAAAAGTAGGGACAAGTTTAGTGGGATGAGTACTCGCCCAGACTGAGTTACAGTAATATGCTGTAAATATGAATAAACTAAAGAATCGTATAAAAGAGCGGCAACCCCAGTGTCTATCACAGATTGGACTTTTTCCAAAATACCAGCACCTTTTGCAATTTTAGTTGTAACTGTGCAAACCTGATTTTTCTGCTATAGAGACTCATCAAGTTGTACAGAAATCATCTTGACTGCACTTTATCTTGTTACTGTTACACCAGTCACAGATCTTAATGAGATCTTGATTCAATACTTTAGTGATATCATCAGGATCTCAACATGGGTAAAAAACAGTTGTGTAATCAGCAAATAAAACTTGAAAATTACATAAATCATTAATATAAATTAAGAATAATAATGGCCCAAGGATCGATCCTTGAGGCACACCACACAAGTGACAGAACAAAAAGAACTGGTGAGAGACAAACTGATTTCTGTCTTCAAGGTAGCTCGAAAACCAGAGCAGCACAGATTTTTTACTCCAAGATGGGAAATTTTATGAAGAAGAATGGGATGACTTACAGTGTTGAAAGCTTTAGATAAGGATAAGAGGACTCCTATAGTGCTTTCCTCTCTATCTTGAGCTTTATAGATTTCATCATAAAAGAAGAGTGGTTTCTTCTGAACCCATACTGATGTGCAGGCCCATATAAAATATTATGCCTATCCAGATGATTCAGCAAGTTTTGATAAACAATTTATTCCAGCACTTTTTCTATTACAGGTATAATTAAAATCATTCGGTAATGATTGAAAATGGCCGGGTCATCATCTTTGCGTCCTGGAATTCAATTCAATTCAGCAAGAACACCATCTTTTTGAAAGCAGAGCTAGAGAATGTGAGTTGAAGGCTTTAGTATTGAATCCTGGATTGACTCAAATAGACTACCAGGGATACTGTCAAAACTAGGGGAAGATTTTTTTTTTTTTAAGATATTATAGGACCTTCAGGATCTCAGTTTCCACAACCAGAGAAAATTGAAAATCTAGTACAGAGAATTCATAAACTTTAGACTAGAGAATTACTTTTATTAAGTGGAATCTAAGAAGCCAAGCTGTCTCCCATTTATGAAATGAAATGATTGAATTTAAGGTAAATTTCCTGAGGCTTATGAAACCATGAACTGTCTTAACTGCTGATGGTAGTGTGTTAAATCTGCAGGAGTCATTAAAGCAGGAGTAATCCAGGGATTATCTGATCAACAGTGAGATTTAGTGGAAACAAGTGTGAGGGGGAAAGATTCCCTCTAACTTCTAGAAGTAATACCAGAAAAAGGGGTGGAGGCCTTTTGAGGATCATCAGATGGAAGGATGGGCTACCTGTCCACTGATATTGAAAAATAATATAAATAATTTGTTGTTATTAATTATTTTGTATATTGAATTTGCAGGGTAACATGTTTTTGGGAAGTTATACTTTTTTGAGACTATAAAAAAATGATCAGATAACCAGTTTAAAAATAACAATGATCAGCAACATCCATGGACAAGACTCCAGATTTCAAAGTTCTATTTATAAGTAATAATAATACTAAAAAATGAAATAAAATAAAATAAAATAAAATAAAAATCTTTATCAGTGTAGCTGATTTTTCAGTTACTCTGGTGGGTACTACAATCAAAGAATGAAAAAATAAATAAAGTATCAATCAATAAAATCTGTGATTTGAGTATTAACTTTGAAGCTGATAATGTTGATATTAAAATCACCCATTAAATAGCAGCACTTCCATTGTGAGGAAACAATATGTACATGTGATTTATCAGTAATAAATCTGAAATATTAGAATTTGGTGGTCAATTGATACACCCAATAATGGTAATACTTAATTTGATGAACACAGCCTCAGCAGAAAGCACAAACTAGGCTTCATGTGGAATACTTTCAATCATAATTTAGATATATTGATAACCCTCTGCCGATTTGACCTACATCTCCTCTGTGAATATGCTTGGAGTTTCAGACATGGTATAAGATGGATATTAGAGGGATATATCTGGGTCTACTTTTCTAAAACTTACCCATTGAATAGTTGCATTTTGCTTTACTTTTCATATTCCACCTCATTTCTAAACTACTTTTCAAATACCATGCTCTCAATTGATTTTTGTAGGTGTCTGAAAGCATGATGGTAGGAGAAATTAATGTCTGAGCTCTTTCAGAGGGGAAAGTGTGCAGGTCAATCTTTATTCTAACATTAGATGACAGTGCAGGGCAATTTGTGGATGTAATACTGTAAGCTACCACTAGGCCGAGCCCTCACTTCAATCATTAATGCATCACCTCAGCTCGGTGTTACCTACCTTCTATCCATCAGCATATTAGATAACCTTATCTGCCTGATTACCGGGCGGAAGTAGGAAAGCAAACAAAATAGTATCCCACAAAAGCCGATCAGAGCATGTGACACCACGCGTGTTTTACTGAAAATGACAAAGCGACAGCATGCATGCTAACATCCACCCATCACCTCACTGAGTTTTTAGTGTGGGAGGTGGGACCCACTTCACTTCCTCAATTCCAGCTCTCAGGGCGGTAGCTAAGATGGGTCAAGCTAGCTCGTGACAGTGTGGGTAAGACAGGATGTGAAGGCTTCTTTCCCTTCAAAAGAAAACCATAAAAATAAGTGGTTTATGGGGAAAAAATATTAGAGTGCACATGTCGACAAGTATCCTCTTAAAACACTTATTGGGTCAATATTTTTTAATAGGGAATCTAATTAATCTGACACTGCAGCCTTACATTATTTAACATTGCTTAAAATCACTGCAACAAACTGAAAGTCTGTTGATAGGACTCTTACTTTGATGTTTGCAGCCGGAAGTCGCATTTGTATTATGATGTACTTAACGCTGGTGCGGTAAAGTTGAGTGTAGAAAGTCATCCTCTAGTGGCCCTGGAGTAGGAGAGGAGTTAAGTAAGTTTCATACATCGTTTCTTCCGGATAAGAAACTTACTTTTGTTTACCGTCCGAGGCCACATCGCCGTGAAACATGGCTGCTCTCTCAGCCTGGTTTTGGAACGAGAGGTTTTGGCTGCCACACAACGTAACCTGGGCGGATCTGGCAGACCCAGCGCCCGGGGTGGAGTATCCTAAAGCTGGACACTTGCTTTCTGCTTTGCCGCTGGCTTTGGGGATTTTCTTCGTCAGGATACTTTTCGAGAGGTTGGTACATACCTCATTCATTTTATTAAAAAAAAAAAAAAAAAAAAA
>OMLB01003176.1:7272-41161 GCA_900302555.1 Myripristis jacobus
TGTTATGCAGAGCTCTCGAAGTGTGTATAGAAAGGACAGAAGGTGGAGGACCACAGGGAATCTGGGCTCTCTCCGAGTATGTTGCCAGGTTAGCGCAGATAAAGAGAGAGCATGAGTGCGTGCTAATGTGTATACACAAAAACGCATGGATGCATATAATAGGATCACATAACACACAAGCATACACACTCAATCAAGCGCACAGATGCTTTGAATGGACTAGACGCGTAAGCATATGCGCATATACGTGCGTGCATGCCAGGCCTCACTCACTCATAGGCAAACACGCACTTCAAAGAGCTTCTGATGCCAATCTGCCCAGACACCACAAATGTCTTCTACTACTATATATTACTCACCTAAGGCGTCATAGCATACATATCCCATAAGGTTGTTGGAGTTTGTACAAGGCACTGATCAAAACATGTATTTTAATTTATTCCTTTTAGTCAGTTTCAGGAGCTATATCCTTAACTATATACTGAAGTTGTCACATTGCAAAAATTCTAACAATATGACATCAGTAAACTCAAAAATAACCCAACAGAAACTGGCACAGAAACACACACATTGCTGATATATTTTAAAAGAAGGGAAGAAAAAAGTACAAAAAGCATTATGCCTTTGAACTTTGTGCAGCTTGATGCAGATGCAGACAAAACAAGTTTGTTGTTACAGACACACTACCAAAAGGTGTCTAGAGCTTTATTTTCTGATAAAGAAACACTAACAGGCAACACTAAGTGTATAAATAAATAGGGTTCTATAATAATTTACAATTATGCGACTTTTTTTTGCAATTGTACATCTGAGAAAGTGGTATTTTTAACAGCAATTAGATGACTGAAAGTATGACATTAAGTACAGGAAATTTGAAACATGTTCTGAAAGGTTCTGTCAGATGGAGGTACGTGCCAAGTACTCCATCTTCTCAAAAAAGCTCCACCCACACTTTAAAATACTGGTCAGCTAAAAACTGGATTTAATTAGTTGCTATCCTTTACACCTACTGCCTGCAGATATCAAGTCAAAAATGAAGCTGCAAGTTTGTGGTACCATACGTCAAACAAATTCAGGGCTTTACAGACCATTCACTGATCAGTAGAAAGTATCTTCTATTTGATCCTCCTCTTATGAACTTTCTGTTGCCTTAATAAACGGTTTGATTTAGACTTAGAGCTAATGCTAAGACTGCAGTGGTGACCCACGAGAACATGCAAAGGAGCAGAGTAAAAAGTGGATGATGTCCGTCAATTGCAATACCCTTCCATCCTAAAACTGTGGTGTTGTAGTGCTTACTGACCAACAGAAGAGGTGGCCCTTGCCACAGTCCACAGCAGGTGCCCTGAGGAGGGGGAAGCTGAGGGGGTCAGACGTGGAGGACCCAGGGCCCTGAGTGTTCAGTCGCACTGCTCTTTCACAACCCGCCTGAGGGCACCAGCGGATGGCCGGATTGTTCTCCACAAATGCCTGCCGACAGGAGAAGTACAGGAAGAAGCAAAACGGCACTTTACAACCCTTTTTTATCAATCCCCAATTCACACACCAACGCACAGATTATGTGTGTGCAAGTTTCAGACACACACTGCTGTTTAGGTAGATTTTCAGCAATCCATTGCTGAATTGTAGATATTTAAGTGGGGCTATTTGTATTACACTCATTTGTCCAAAGTTCTTTCAAGATTCTCAAATCCTGCCCATCACCCAGACGGTGAGTCTGACTTTAATCTCCTGAATGATACTGAGTCATTCTTTACAAATCTTTGCCGAATTAATAATTAGAGATTTAAAGTAAGGCTTCAGCCGTATGATCCAACTTAACTTTCCATTTCCTCAACTTTTTCTGCTTTTCAGCTGCATTAAATGGGTTACTTAAAAAAAATAGCTCAACATGGACTCCTCATTTGGCTTTACTGTCTCAGGTGATTTTAAGATCAGAATCAATTAAAAAAAAAAGTTTGAAGTTTTTTCCTCCTATATTAAATAATATCACCCACTGGGAAAAACATAATCCTTCTAACACAAATATAGAAACCATTTCTTACTGTGTAAAAGTTAAACAGATGCAGAGTGTAAAATCTGAGAGGATCATAAGACTAGGCTCATTAAATCTTGTCGACCTCTCTCACAATGTACTGCTGCACTGTTTTTTTTTTTCTTCAAACCCAGACTGTTAGTGAGTCAACTCCGACATTCCCTAACTGCTGCTCCAGTTTGTCAGTAATTCCCTCTTGACCCATAAATGAAATAAAGACATGCAACATCACGGTGCCTTCATCGGTCAGAAAAGCTTTGTGTCAGTGGTAACTTTCTACAGCAACTTTCAGATCTTTGATTTCTTTGAGATCTAGCACTCTAGATTTTTCAGTTAATAAGTAATACAATTCAAACCTTCAACATGAGGGGGAAATGTTCACTCATAGTTGTAAACAGCATGATCATCTGTTTCAAATTTTAGTGGGTTATGGAAATTGAGCAGCACGAGAGAGAAAAAAAACATTTTTATTCCATTTAATGTAGTTTCATTCTACGACATAGTTTACCCATCAAGTCTTAGAATATTATCCTTCCTCTCTCCTTTGTGAGCGTTTGCCCCTTTGTGTCTGTCCTGCTTGTCACTCCTGTAACTTCTGCAATCAGAGGAGTCTCTGCTCTACCCTGAAGTAGGACCGCAGGAACCGTCTGTTTGTCTCTCTGGACTACAGTGGAAATATATAGCTGTTTTTCACCATTCTGTGTAGCAGGCTCCCTATTAAAAATTTTGTGTTCAGTGCCTATCTTGGTTTTTCATTCTACTACCTTGATGTCAAACTGGAGGTAGCGCCTATCCATCTCCCTGGACACCACGCTCTCTATGACTTCCACCGGCACCAGCTGGAAGCAGTCGAAGGCCGGGCAGAAAATGTTGTGAGCTTCACCCTCCTGGATCTTCAGATTCAGAAACCTGAGGAAGCATTCATTAAAGAAAGCAGGAACTGAGTGAGACAGAGAAATTGACAGCAGAGAGGTGTTCAGGTTGATCAGAGTATGAAAGTTAAGTAATCTGGACAAGTTAACTAAATCATAGCGGAGCAGAGGTGGGAGAGACATAATCCTTGGAAAGCTGTCAAGCTACACTGACTCAATGCACCCGATAAGACATACATTACAGTTAAAAGGAGGGCTGGGCAATATATTGATATTATATCAATATCATGATATAAGACTAGGAGTGGTCTGGGATTTTAGATATCATTGTGTCATGATTTGGCACAAGTGTTGTCTTTTCCTGGTTTTAAAGGCTGCATTATAGTAAAGTGATACAGTTTCATCCAAATTCTCATAGTGTAAATATTTTGTAAAAGCACCAATAGCCATCCCTTTAATGTTGCCATAATATCACTATATATATATGTATCGGTATTCAGTTAAAAATATTGTGATATTTGATTTTGTCCATATTGCCCAGCTCTAGTTAAAAGTGAACCATGTGAAGAGAAAACATTAGTTTAAACTGAAGTGAAAGTGACCAAAAGTCATATCAAGTGTCTGAGTCTTCAGGTGCTGCATTTGAAGAATGAATGACAGAAGTGGGTGTTTGAAAGGATGCTCAGCTAGCTCTGCTTTCCTTCACAAAGACACCTGCCCATTCAGCACATTCTTTCTGGTGTCACTATTTCCCAGGCTCATCTGTAAAGAACAACAATGGTCTAATTCTAAGTTGCAGCAGCCCATTGACTAGTCATTGACCAGTTGTTTACATTCCCTCACATTATTTCCATGTGTGCTATAAGTAATCAGATGTTTTCATACTGCCTGATTTTTCATAGTTTTAACTTTATAAACATTATTAGGTCAAACTTAACTTTAATTAAACTGCTGTCTCTACTAACCACTCTGCTGTAAATAACAAATCACAGATGTGACAAATTGTCTGAAGCGACATAATAGAGGGATTATGTTTTCCAGCACTGTCCTTTCCCTCAAGATAATTAATATAGCATTTCTTTGTAATAATAAAATGATACCATACCCATTTAATACCATTTTCTTCTATCTAGAGTCAGGTACTGTGTGAAACATTCAATAAAGCTTGGGGTAAAGCCAGGAGCATTGTTTTATTTTGTCATTTTAACAGTCAGAGATAGGGCACTGTGGTCAGCAAAGTATTCAAAAGATACTGTACCCAAATTTACCTGCTAGCCTGGTGGGTGACTGGTATAAATTTACCAGCCAAAGGTGGGTGTTTATGTTGCACTGTGTATGTATTGATTTTCAACCCAATGCTCTTCAGTTAATCTGCTCCTCAAACATTAATGTAGAACAAAAGCATGTCTTCATGCTAAGCGATAAATTCAAGCCTGTGATGAAGATTGATTTATTTCCTAGCCCTGCATATTGAATAAAATCATAAACCTTGGATTTTGTTCCATCCAGTAGGGTAGATGTGAGAAACCCACAAGTTGCCATGTCTGGAGATTTAAATGGCTGCAATTAAAATGTTGATTAAATATAACATACCCTTCCCAGCATGCTCTGCAGAACTCGTGGCCACAGGACATGTCAACAGGTTCCTCAAAGACCGAGATGGAAGATAAGCAGATACCACACTGTGAGACAAACAGAGGAGAGTAGTTGTCAGCAAGATGCATTCTGTCTTAAGGCCACTGCCCACACAGTGTGCTTCTAGTCAATCTAATTAGACTGACTTTTTTTTTTTTTTAACATCCTTTATGTGAAATGGCCTTTAGAGGGTGCAGTCCCTCGAATCAGGGAAATATCTCTATGTCTATCTAAATGTTGAAATAGTCAACTTGTTTTTAATATTCAATGGAGTATTTCAATTTTAAATAGGAAAGCTTTGCCCTGGATAACATTATGAAAAACCACCAAGCAAAATGCAAGGAGGGAAAAATACAAAGTAAAAAGCTAGGCCATGCTAGGATGATGATCTTGCCTTGGCACATGGCTCACTCTGAACACTGTTTTGGCATCAGATCTATTTTCTCACACTCAGACACGGGAGACACAAACAGATACAAACAGGCACATACACGTACACACACAGCCTTGTTATAGTGAGAGAATGGACACAACAAAAGATACAGAGGCACTACTGTACCTCAACAATGTAACTATTGATTGTGTGAAAGAGCCGATTGTGATACAATCAACTGTAACCTTTAAACAGGCCCTCGAGTAGAGCTGGTCGATTGGCACTGTGAGGTTCAAGTCTGGCCTTTTCAGTCCCACAACAAAGGATAAGATTCTGACAAATTCAACCTTTGATCTCTCATAAAGTAACTGATAAATCAAGTCTGTCAATTTGAGTCACTATTTATTCAGTCCAGTCCATCTACTCAAACAATCTCAGGATAAAAAACATCCACCAAACAACAAACTGCCAACCAGACAGAAAGGTCATGTATCCAAACAGTGAACTTTTCAGAATGTCTGATTTTCCCCATTCGTAACCATATATTTTTTGGCATGTAGATGATGGATACTTTGCTTTGGTATACTACTATAATAATATAATACTGTGTTAATTAATTGTGTATTACTGTTGTATTGTTTCCACTTATGTCCCCTTAAAAGACTGCATGAGGGCAAATGTGTACAGTGGAGTGACATTAAATTGTCATAACACAAATGCCACAATAAAACTGGAATCAACTTGCTTAAGGAGGAGAGTTTTTTTCCCTGCAGCATGAGATGTGATTATCAGGAGCCTAATTCAAGTCAGTCAAACTCGCTCTCTCACTTCATATCGAGTAATGAGTGCTTGTTTCATGTTAACTGCACAGCTAATCTATGTTTGACAAAAAAAAATTTTTTTTTCTCCAAATACTTTATTGACAATTACACTGAGCTGGTAAAGAAGTTTGAGTAATGGCTGTGAAACTTATTACATTGCCAAATGCTAATGAAACAGGGCATTCTCTCTACTTGTATTTGTGGTGTTTGCTTGTCCAGAGTTTATAGCACAATATGCATTTTTCACTGCAATGGCAAATTTCTGTGTGAAAAAATTATTTTGCTGGTGAATATTTTGGTTAAGACAAGGCTGAGATAGCAAGGCATTTTGATGCATAAAAGGTTTGGTCCAGACCAAAGCTGCAGTACAGAACTTTCCAGTTGTGATTTGTTACCCTCTTGTGGCAGTAAATTAAATGCTGCTGGAAAAGTACACTTTTGGGTTGCTTAGGAGAATGCCTTTCAGTTTTCATATGCAAAGAAAAACAGGAAGAACAAGAAAATTAGACAACAAGACTGGCCATGCTATGCTTTCTACTGTTCAATTCCAATAGAGATGGTGAAGTTTGGTTGATGTAAAACTTGTCACTGAAGGCCAACTGTGCACCAATGTGGTTATGTTGACCCAGCCATCAGCTTTCCAGTGCTTGATAACTCAAAATGCAGAGTTTTATCGGTGGGTGAAAGGATTAAATATCATTGTGTGAACTCATTTGGCGTATGGTTAAACGTAGTCTGACTCACCACATGTAGACTGTGGGTAAGCCTGCCGTTAGGCGACAGCTTCAGTCAGTATTCCCCTCTCCTTTTACTAACCCCTGACACTATTTTGCAAAGGCATCGTCAATGCATAATGAGCTTAGCACTGCCCAAAACATTTGTGATTGGTTTAAAGAAATACAAACAAGCCAGAGCATTTTTTCCCTATGGCAGGATGATAATGGATTCAGCCACACTTTTCTCCAGAGCTAAAACAAAGTGTGGAGATAGGTCTGGCTATGTGGGATAAGATTAAATGTAACATATTGGTAAAAAATCCGTACTGTAACTTAAAAGTTTAGGCACTGATAACATTTTAATTAAAAGTCCTCTAGATTATGAGCTAAAAGACAGCTAATCTACTGGAACACAGCAATATAGCAATTCAGCAGACAATATAGACTTGCTGACAATATACTGGTGAATGATGTGATCATCCTGATTATTCTAAGACTGCAACTGACTGATGGCTACAAAACAGTACTGAAGAAGAAAATACTTGTGCACAAGGAAACAAATTTAAACAAGTTTTTGCTTCATTTATCAGGGTCCCTCAGACAATATATCATAATATGGATCTCAGGTCATATTGTCAAGCCCTGTAATTCAGTATTATATGATTTTTTCAACTTTGCCACATTTTATCAGGTTGTGAGATTAAGAGCAGCCATATGATGGACAGTTTTGACTGTAGCTGCCCAGTCCCTAGCATTTGTGTCTGCCTGATCTAACCACTCTGGCATGGAGCCTTCCATCAGTTGTTCATTTCCACTCTAAAATCCAATTTGTTTGATAAAATAGTGATCGTGACTGTTGCATTTATGAATTCATCCACCACTGTGGAGGTAGATAAACAAGTTTATTTCTCATCCTGCTGGATTCAGCTCGTTTGGAGGATACTAGGACAGGAGGAGCTGAAGCCACTGGGCGCGTCTTACTAGAGCAGAATCCTCATCAGCCGGGGTGAGGCTGATTTGGTCTGGAGAGGTGATGGAGGAGCGGGTGGTGCGTGGCGTCCGGGGCGAGGGCAGGGTGTCCCAGGCATTGTAACCACTGGGTGGCGGATTGGGCATCTGGACCCCTGAGCGCTGGCAGCATTCCTCCGCATTGGTCATCCAGGCTTCTAGAAGCTTCTCCCTGTCCCAGTCTGATGCAAAAAGATAAGATATAATCACAGAGAAATAAACAAACAAACTATAGAGAAAAATGAAAAGCCAGAGAACAGAGTAGAAACATAACAGATATACAAAAAGATTTCTGACAACAGTCTAACAATGAAGAAAGACACAAAAACATGCTGAGAGAGGGAAAATGGGGCAAATCATTCTAGGAGATGTATATATACAAAGAGAAAGACATATTACCAAGAGAATGATGCACAAAAACCACTGAGTGCGGTGAAAAATGGCTCAACAGTGAGCCAGGGTTTTAAATGTTTTACACAGGGGACAAGCAAAAAATTTATGCTCCAGTCAAAAACCCTCAAACATTAAACAGGACAAAAACAAAAAAATGAATTTTTGGATCAAATCTCAGATCTCCAATCCAGCCTGGTACATTCTGACTATTACATTCTTTCCATCCAAACAAACCGTCAAGTGTTCATATCACAAGGTCTTTTCTTACTGCATGGATTTGGTATGTGCACTGCTGCACCTAACCCCGCATACAGTGGTGAAAAGTCACCAGCATACTATAAACCTACTGCCATCTGCTTTCCTGTTTTTGAATGACTGTTCAATCTTACATTAGCCCCAGAATAGGTTTGAGACCATGTCAGTGTAAATGTTGAATGAGTTGCGGACTGCCTGAGTCAAAATTTTTCGACCCAAAAAGTCCCGTCCTAGAATGTGGAACGTGACCCGGTCAATGGTGCAATTAGGCCATTATCAACCCGGAGACACGTTTTACCACCAATCAAATGCCTCAGACTCTAAACGACCTCGTTTAGATAACGAATATTGCAACAATTTCCCTCATCCCCCTTCAATTAAAACTCATCAATGAGCACGACCCTATCTTCATGCATTTGGCCATAAAAAAGACTCAGAAATTAAAAGTGTTCACATTTGGAATTCAATATCCAAAATTAGCTTGGGAAGTACAAATTATGAGGCAGAAATACAGACAGACACACAGACTGGCAGGCAAGTATGAAGAAATATGATAAGGACAATGTGAAAATATGGATATATAGGAGTTAGGGAGTGTGAAAATGTAAGTCTTCACTAAAAATGAAGGATACTTGAGTCCAAAAAGCCTATTTCCCGGAGATTTAAAAAAAAAAAAAAATCTTCAAATGTCCCATTCCTATTAGACAGACAGGCCGCATTCCCTTAATCGAGGTGAATAAATATAGCAACATTCTGGGGTCACCATCTCCCCTCTCAGTTCCCAGAAGTATGTCTCATATGTAGCACACAGACCAGCCAGCCACTCAGCCCACCAAATTAGAGAATGGGGTATTTAAAGGCTGCAAATCAAACCCATACTGTGACACATTTTTGAAGCCCTCTACACACATAATCTTAGCCAAGTTAGACTAAGTAGGGAATTGGTTTTCAAAGACGGCAAATCAAATAAAACGTCTTTGAATTTTTTGAAGTCTTCCACGCTCATAATCTTAGCTAAGTCAAGTGAAGCTAGGTTAAGAATTGGTGGCCTTAGGCTGAAAATCACATCACAACTGTGACACGTGACGCCAGTTACAAGTGCATCAGTGGAGTTATTCAGGGCAAATGACTGCTGTCGGAGGGCATGAAGTCTGTAGCAAAACAGAATTCCTCAGCTGGGAAGTGAAGAGGCTTTGACTGATTTAGCCTAATGGTTAGACATGCCTCTAGGTGTGATGCATGAATTTGATGGCTGGAAATGAACTTGACTGAATCAGATGCCTTTCACAAAATCAACCGAACTGTATGCATCATGTATGTGTACAGAATGCTAGTGAATGTGCATGTCTAGCACTAACACCCTTGACATTTTCATGTTAAAGCCAGACAGTGGTGTAACTTGTTT
Source organism: Myripristis jacobus (assembly GCA_900302555.1). NCBI lineage: Eukaryota > Metazoa > Chordata > Actinopteri > Holocentriformes > Holocentridae > Myripristis > Myripristis jacobus. The sequence goes on from OMLB01003176.1 coordinate 16,786, forward strand.
TTTTGGTTCATTGCCAGCATTGTTCCACTCTAATAGAAATGGAAAAGGTGATGTTAACACGCACACAGTTACTTTCAACTTCTTCCTGTGTCACTACAGTTTCCCGTCTCACCCATTTTATTCCTGCCGGCATTAAAACCAAGTTGCACAGACATGCTGCCTGCTTGAAAGCCATAAAGCATTAAGTGACAAAAATAAGCAGGTGATGAAAGTGTCAGATGTATCATTGCTTTGCAGCGCTAATGGATGCCAGTAGAAATAGAGTAGGAGAGACTGAATCTGGGAACAACACAGATGAAAACACATACATGAAAGCCACAATTTTGCCCCTAATGGTGCAAAGCTATAGCAGCAATGACCCAAAAGCAAAAGTATATTGTTGTTATCTTTGTGTTCCTCTCCGTTTGTTTGTGAATGTGCTTGTCAGTGCTTGAGAACATGTATTTGGGAGTGTGTTGTGTGTATACAGCGTTATCTCCAGCAGCAGCCATGTTCTTCTCCACACATTTGGTGGGAAGAAAAGGCCTTTGAAATAGCAGTTACAGCATGTGACACTACCTCCCTCTCTGCAGGTTTCTAAAAGTTCAATTCAAGACTTTATAGCCCTTTTAATGCCAGCACAAATAATATTTAAGACCAATTTCACCACAACCATTTGCTCTGAGAGTTAACTGCTAAGTGTGATTTCTCTCTGGAATAGATGTAGACAGAAATGAAGACAATTGTGAGGTCACAATGACAGTATTTATCAGTAAATATTTTAGCATCAGCTTGAATTTAGATCATTTGAACATTTTACGACTTTTTAAGAATCTGTAGACAACTTGATTTGTGTGTATGTGTGTCTAACAATACCATGGGCTCGTAGCAGCGCCTCTGCAGTGAAGAGCGGAGCCTGCAGCATGTCAGCCGTCTCCACTATCAGCATGTCCTTCAGCCTCCGCAGCTCCTGAGGCCTCAGGCCCTCATACAGCTAGAGAGGAGGGGAGTCGGGTGAGGGGAGACAAGAGGAAGGAGAGGGAGAAAGAGATGTGGGAAAGGGTGGGGTAAAGGAGGAGTGAGGCAGGGAAACAGAAGGAATGAGGAAGAGAACGAGGGAGGGGGGATCAAATTAGAGGAGGGAATGAGAGTGGGAGTAGAAAAAAAGATGATATGGAGTGGAGAATGAAAAAAGAGGTATTGAAAAACAAAACAAAGATAGCTGATTGCTGACACATGACTCGCCCAGTTCTGGTGTGTACACACAGAGAGTGAGATAATAGGCTGATGATGATGGAAGTCACATGCCTTGTGGCAGACATAAACATTGATACTGTGTGTGTGTGTGTGTGTGTATCACTAACCAGCACAGCTGCAATATGAAGTGGCGGGCCAGTCAGCTGATTTCCAGCAATGAGTGAGACATTGGACTACAGTGGAAAAGATAATCCCTGCTCTGATGGCTGGTTCCAATAAGAAATTACAGGCCTGTGAAAGTCTTTACTCTTACTCAAATAAAATGTAACAAAGAGACCTTAAATTACATTTGTGCTGGAATTGTGTGTTGAAATTATAGTCTTTTTTTCTGATGACAAGTTATGTCTGGGATCTATTATTATATAATGATTTTGTAACTTAAAGGTAAAAGAACATTTAACAATTTTTGATTCAAGGTCATTGTCAGTATCAACACTGAACTATTACTTACTTTAACTTTGTCATTGTGGGTAGATCACATTTCCAATATAACAAAGCTTGTGTTTCCAAATGAGGGCTGGACAATGTTGGAAAAAAGACAGATATTTCAAATCTTTTTTTCTGTTTCTGTTTGTGTCTTTTTATATCTATACTTCTCAAAATCAGCTTGAGCACTTTTGGTTTCATGTTTGTGACTCTGACACAGGCATGGACAGGTGGAGAGGTATTTTGTAAAAACAATACACAATGGACTTGTGTAGCAGTTGTGTAATTTACATGTAATCTACCATTTATAACAATGTTCAAATGTATGTTTAATCTGGGTGGCTGAGGATGCTAAAACTGTGAAACTCAAGCAACAAACAGATTTATCTAAATACCGGCAAGATGCAGATGAAGTCCAGATAGATCTGAATACTGCATGTTAAGTGTTTCTTACATTACGGCACAGACCAGCCCCCTGACAGTAACTTTTTAACCTTTAACCAGAACTGGGACGAGGTGCTGCTGATAACAGGAATACATACAAAAGCCACCTCACATCATCGCCTGCCTCTTGCGACATGATCTGTGACAGAAGCTGCATCCCATGCACATTTACAGGCAGGTGACACGCAGGCCCTGCATGCGCTATGTGATCTGCTCAGTTGATCAAACAATCAAAATAGGCAGTGCTTATTTTCAGGTTGTGGTCAGCGACTAGTGGGGCTTTGGTTGTTTGATAAAGAGATCAAGTGCACTCTTTCACCAGAGCACATAGCAAACTGATCACTATGCATGCAGAGCCTGCGTGTCACCAGCAACAAACTTTGTGTATCCAAAAACCCTTAAATCAGCCTGAATTAAGTTAGGGTTTGGACAGACTTCTCTTGTGGATTAGCCATGAAAAATGAAAACCTTGCCAGTTTTCCTTTTGTATCAAGCAGCAAAAAAGAATATGATCTGATTGACCTGTAAGCTGTAGCATGACCTGTCAGGATTAATGTGCCTCGCTTGATAGCATACATCCTGCAATGTTACTACTGCACATGCGCACATCGTGATGCCGATGCTTACATCTACTTGTATTCATTCTGACTAAAGGACCAGGGAGAAGACCTTGTCATACAGTAAAGCAAGATTTCTTAAACTATGGCCTGAAACTCAATCGGGGTCCTGTATCTCCTCCTGCTGGGTCATCACCATGCCAAGAGGAGTGACGGGTTCGGTCATTTTGTTCCCAAAGTGTGTGACCTTTTTGTTCCCAAAGTCTGTGACTTTTCTCATTTGCATTTGTAGGTCAAGTGCCCTGATTACTGGGACAGCCGTACAGTCAGTAGGGACTGCATGTTAGTTTGATGTTGATATGTTGGACTTCACACCAGCTAAGGATGGAATACTGTGCCTCCAGTTATGTTATTTTGTACCTCTCGTCGGTCAAGGGCAGCGTACTCTGCCTCTATACCCTCTGCCTCAGGAGCGAGGGAGAAGACCATCTGCGACTCCAGGCTGAGGGCCAGCTCCTTGTGGTGCTGCTTCTCTGCACAGTCACATGGAGTCTCACGGTTTTCGTTCTCTGCAAACAGGTCCCCATCTCTCTGCACCAGCAACTACACAGGCAGGGACAAGAGCAGGGACAAGAACATATTTGCTTGTGGTTAAAGGGCTAGTATGTGCTATAACAGAGAATGCAACAGAGCTCATCTGCCTTCATTATGCCGCTGAAGTTTGAGACAACTTGACCAATGTGGAAGATCACAGATTCATTGATATTAGTTAATCATAGGGATGCATAATTATATTAAAGATGATAATCCTGACTATTTTTCTAAATAGTGAGATCATATTGAATCATATTTAAGTATTTAATTTCAGCACCAGAACTATTTTATTGCATCCTTGCACTCTAATATATACAGTATTTTCCCTTTTAATGTTTGTAAATTCAACATGTCCCAAAATAGCTACACTTAGAAAGTCTTGTTTGCCCACTTGTGGCCTTGTTGTGGTCTTTGCATATAAATTTCAAATTTAGTCCTTTATTACTTTAGAGCCCAGCTACAACCACAAGGTAAACTTTGCAAAGAATTTGTCCTTGTTTACTGTCATCTGATTTAAAAGCAAAGTACTTCCAGATGATAGACAGTGATCCACTTTTAGGACCAAAAAAAAAAAAAGAAAGAAAGAAAAAGAAATACGTTCCTCTGTACCTTGTGGCCAATCTATTCTTTTTGCTTGTCGCTAAATTTTTCCAAAAATCATTTATGTAAGGTTTAAATTTCTGTCCTCTCCATTTTAAATTATGCTGGGTCACATGAGAGCAAGTTACATAGTCAAATGTTTTGACTGGTCACATGTCATGGACGCACTTGATATGTTTGGCCAGGATATTCAGGGGAATTGAAAATACAACAAACTTTTCATTATTCAACATTACAGTTACAGTTTTACTTGTGATAACATAAAATTGAAATTTATTTTCACACCAACTGTGCAGCAGTAATTGAAGAGCAATTATATGTAAAATATCATCTTAGATTACACATTTGTTCATTCTTTTGCCCATGCTTTGTATCCCTGTCACAAGTCCCATTGCAGCTGTAATAAAGCTTGCTGTCATAACACCAATGTCAAAGCACTTCACCCTACAGGCTCTTCAGAAAGGCAAATGTTGAGACAGACATTTTCATCAAACTGTCCAAAATCTCTTTGTGAACTGCCTTTCCCTACAGGAATTCATAAGGATGTACTGTGTTACACTGTACCTTTTCCAAAACTGCTCACCAGGGAGTAATTTGATGAGGCACTGTGAACACTGTGAACATTTTTCTCCCTTATCCTGGGTCACAACTGAGTCTAACATAAGGTTTTACATCTTCCACTTTCATACTGAAATTCAGAGTTAATAAAAGGACAGACATTTAACAATTCATGTTAAACAAGGGATACAGAATACGTCTTCTTTCCTAAATTTGCTCTCTGTCACAGTGAGGCTATTTAGTTGTCACTTCCGCAGCCAAGCTTATGACATTTCTCCAAAAAACCCCTCACCTCAACACAGGTCTTCATGCCTGAGGCAGCAGCGTAGTGCAGGCAGGTGTTCTTCTTGTTGTCTGTGGCATTGACATCAGCACTCTCGTACTCTCCCTGGTCCAGCTTTGCTCCAGTCCAGGTCAGGATGATTTGGAGGCACTCTGCCCGACGCTGCTCATCCTCGTACGGCCTTGAGATCCGGGGGTGCAGCGCCCCCTCCGAGGTCAGGATCTGGGGCCCCATGCAGAGAAGGTGCAAGGATGTCTCGTTGTGCACATTACGCTTGTTAGGGTTCCCGTCTTTACTTAAGAGAAAAGACCTGAGAGGAAGACAGACAAATAGCACGTGCAGCAGAAGTGATTCATCAAGAAAAACCTGTGCCCATATTTTAGCTTTACTCTGAAAGTCTAATCTTTCAAAATTATTTTTGTGGCTAAAAATGGATTGTTCATACAAAGTTTTTACTATACTACAACAATTATTTTAATTTTTCATCAATAAAGTGTCACAAAGGAGTGTTCAGACCAAATGTGAAGCGTGTTTTCGCATTGCAGACTCCTGCAAATACGGCTGAATTTTTGGGTCAAGTTGTAAAATTTCAATTGCCGTGAATAAGTGAACAACGTGAATTCCGTGTGTTCACATCATTTGCAACACAGAAATTTGCATCATTCGGCATCTGTTTGCGTCTTTGTATTGACTTTGTATGTAACAGCACCACGTTAAAAGCTCACTTCGCATTTGGTCTGAACCTAACTGGTTACACAGCATTTTATTTAGTCCTCCTTTTTTCGGGACCTTAGCATCACAACATTATAAAGAATGTGAAACCATTTTTTTCTAAAACTTTCTTCCTATAACCCACATTTGGTAAAAGTAAAATTACTCAGCACACTAGCATCAACCTAACGGTGATCTTTGGTTCAAAGGCTGATTCAAAGTCAGTGCCTAATCTCAAACCAGTTCTTGTTTTGACAGACAAAAAAAACAGCTTTTGGCCTGAAAAACTAGTTCAAGAGCAGCACCGACTCTGGTGGTCTAGAGGAAAGAATTGTACGTCAAGGGCTGGGCAAGGCATTATCAATCAGATCAGTGTTTCTAACAGCCGAGTCGAGATCCTGCTGAATACTGTAAAACGTCAATTAAAAGCCAGGTCAATCATACTACTTCTCTTGCGAGCAGCAGGCGGGTCCTCCGGCCACTGCTGCTGTGGTGTAGCCACTGTGAGGAGACCTTTCTCCCGTCATGTCCTGCTCACTGCACCAGGGTCGCACGTTTTTTGACCCAGCATGGCAACAGAATTTTTTCACATTCTGAGTGGTCATTTTGGCTTATTGGTTAAGCTTACTGTTAAGGTTAGGGTTACGCTTAGATTAAGTAAAAGGATACGGTTATGGTTAAGGATAAGGTGGTAAGTAAATTAAATCATATATTTCCATCCTGGAGGAAAAAAATTGCCATCGGGACAGCAGCAGAAAATGTTTGTCTGTTACGTGCTGATGTGAAGGCAGAAATGTATACAGTGATGTACTGATATGGCTCTCTAGCCCGTGGAAAAGCAAACCGGTTCTTATGTTAACAAGTTAAACTATCTGTGACCCGGCACTAGCACCAGCCCCAAACTACAACTACTTTCACATAAGCTGGGTCCTTTCATTTCCTTTCACTTCATTTTACAGACAACTGCTGCCATTGCAAATCCCTTCGAGCATTTTGTTTAATTCAATTGGAAGTGCAAAACTGAGCAAATGAATGCAACCGATTAGAGAAAAGAGGACATGGTCTGAGGGAGTAACACATGCAACATGGAAGGTTGTTAGTTTGTAGGATGGGAAGCTCTCAGAGCCCCAACCTATTCCATCCCAGCATGTTGCATTCCTGTGTGCTGCTAACAGATGGTTATGTGGAGAGACAGATGGGACAGAGACAAAGACCTATAGAGACAAAACATGAAAACATGCTCTCTGACGACAGAGCAATACAATACTGTACTGGAGCAACTGAGCAGTGACAGAGAGTGAGAGTGCTGTAATGTGAGAGAGGGGCTAAAAGGCCATTTGATATCTGACAGGGTGCCACATTAAGTATCAAATAAATGAAAGAGAAACTGGTAACATTTAAAAATAATCTTTCAAAACTGGTCCCTCATATCAAACCTTAAATATGTGTTCTCCCTAACTGAGGAACAGGAGTGCCACCTGCTTGTCTACAAAAGTATATGTCACTGCATCTGTACATTATGTTATATAGAATCTGTTTGCTAAGTGATGTCTGGGCCACGTCCTGACCTGAGTAGGCGCGCCATGGCGTGCCGTGCAGCATAGTGCAGTGGAGTGTTGTGCTGGTAGGGCTCTCCATATGTAGCGTTAGGATCCAGAGCATCCTTGAACTGTGGGTTGCTATCGTACAACTGGCAGGCCAGCAGCTCGTCCCCATTGATGAGAGCCTTGCGGAACTTGGTTGCTGTATTCCCCATCTCTTCCCTGCCCTGGGTTCGAGCTCTGACTAATACAGCAGCCTCTCAAGTTGTCTTCAACCGGTGCGAAAGGTGCAAAAGGCCAGCATGCTGAATGTCCTGAAGAAAAGAGGAAAAACAGCAGTTAGATTCCCTCATGGTTGTGTCAAAGTCCAGCAGGGTCCTTGTCTGTTAAAAATAAAAAATATATATATAACAGTGAACAGGTTGCCAAGCTTGTGGTGAATAAAAAAATTTTGACCCTAAAGACCCTTAGCTTTTCTTCCTAATGAGTCAACCATATTCTTACCACTTTTTCAAGAAAACCATTCCTCCCCTTTGGAGTATAACTGAATTCCACTCCCTCTGACCCCGCAACAAGCACTGCATCTTCTAGGTTGGACAAGCTGCTCTGCAACAAGCCCCTGTGTCAGCGTCACCAATGCGCTGTGCACCACCTCCTTGTTTTTGTCGTTTGTTGAGTGACTCAATGTAGGGCCAACAAAGCTCATGCAGAGAGAAGGACAAGACTTCCTCTGGCATCAACAGGGGCTTCCGCCTCTCCTTGCCAATCCTGCCCATCCCACTGAGACCAGGGGCAACCGTAAAGTACGATATCCTTGCTACAAGAGCAACATGCAGAGAGTCAGCATAGCACTTCCACCAGCACCATATGTCATGATTGTTTGGCCACTGGGATACGGTCATGTATTGTTGGTGAGTTACACAACAAAACAATTCAGTAATGTGTCCTTCAGCAATATATACACTAATACAGAGGAATAAAGCTAGGGCAAAATGCTTCTTTTCAAAAGCTGATAATTGTGCTGCATGTGTGTTTGCATGTTTATGTTTGGAGAGTTACCTTAGGATACAAATTATTCTGTTCAGTCAAGATAAACGACAAGTATTTCAAGTCAACATAAAATATAATTATTCACACCCATTTCAACAGTAGTACTGGGATGGGACATAATGTGCAATCCTCCTTGTATTAGGGTCCATATGTTCAAAACACAACAGACAAATACATAAATAATCATCCAACTAACTAGCATGCAGTCTATGGAGCCAGATGGTACCAGATAAGTCGGATGTGAGGAAATTGTGTCAGCTTTGCGACTTGCGAAGACAGACACTAGTGAACAACACAACAGAGGACCCAGGTAGACAGACATTCAGGTTAAAGGGGGACACACGATACGCCACACTAGTAAACACCTGTAAACACTTGATCTTTGTACATGGTTACACAACAGCTGCCACACACTACTACTGAGTGCAGCGTTTCATAATCAAACTTTATGAATAAGGCTATATTGTAAATCTGTAACTAACTAGCTGGTGATAGTTAAACAGTACTCATCCATGGCAACGTCAACTTATACCTGACAAACTAGCACGAAAGCAGAAAAACACAACAGCTGGTAGAGTAGATTAGCACTTGTCAATAAAGTTCTGTATCTAGTTGAGCTATGAGTGTCATTTCCAGGCCTTTCCCCGTGTTGTGTGGTGTTTACCTTTCTCGTTAGCTTTAACCGACGTTGACTCTGTTGTATTGATAAGAAACAATCCGTGCTACAGCACTGTTGCTTTCTTTGGCTAAATAAACATCCGCTTGCCCACTATCTAGATAACGTTAGCTGTGAGTCACTCCGCTTGCTGTCAGAAAGTGGTGGGAATCATAATTGGCTATGCTGCTAGCTAGCTAAATGTTTCCCAAACAGCCCCCCCCAAAAAACACTGTGACGCTAACATCTGCGTTGGCCAACGTCAGTGCATATACGCTAGCGAGTCACGGCTAGCAAGCTAACGGCGCTAGCCAACTTAGCTAACTAGCACATTTGATGAACTTGTTCACAAAAACAACTGAATATCAAATAGTTTCGACTTACACAGACCGTACATGTCGATGTTGTGAACCTGGTCTAGTAAACACGCTGCCAGCCGCTGGGACAATAAACGGGGCTTTTTTTTTTAAAGTGAGGTAATGCTTCACCATAAATAATGTGTTCAGGGCTGTGATGTTGTTCCTGTCAACTCTCCGTTGTCTCTCTGCTGGCGGCTTCGGTGTTGCCAGATTTCACCGAAACCCGCTATGCAAGCGTTTAAACAGGAGAGGGCACATCTGTCCTCACATATGATCAGTTATGACATTTTTTGCGTGTAACAGAAAGGGGCTTTATGGTTAACTATGCCATGAGAAGATATCTTTACCAGTGATGATGGAAGTGACGAACGTTTACATGTTTATCACAGCCAAACATGGCAACCTTGTAATGTTGTAACGTATTAGATTGTAAAGTGCGCTTGTTTTGTCATGTGCGTTGACACAGAATGTAGCATATGTGGAGTGTGTGTGTGTGTGTGTGTGTGTGTGTGTGTGTGTGTGTGTGTGTGTGTGTGTGTGTGTGTGTGTGTTGTCTCAACATTCGTGTTCAATCTGGTGGTACAATCCGCATGTATCAAAGAAATCTAACTTTCTTGTTAAGGATGAGCATAAAATGTAAGCTTTAGTGTAAGAATAGCATTATTATCCTGTCTAAATTAACTTGTGCTCTTTATGTCTCTTGAGCTCAAGACATCAGTCTGTGAGCCGATGTATTTGCTTGGTTCTGCTTTAGTGAACCAAGTACAAAGTGTTTCTGTAAAAACATTATCCAGATAGAATTATCATTTTATCTTATAGGCTGGGAGGAGGAAAATTCGGAAATGTTAATTAAGAAGATCATTATATTTCACCACTTCTTCTTTTACTTTTACACTTGCTAATTTTTTCCTACTACACCGATTGTAAATTTTACTCTAATTTAATTTTATATACACGATTAAGAACTATATTTAAATAATATCCACTTTTATCAGTTATGTTGGTGTCAAACCAGAGAAGGAATGGAGACTCATAACTTACAGTGATGACAGGTGCACACAAGAGGGCGAACAAAACCCCCTTTGCGATACGAGTAAATCGTAACAGGTGTAGGTGCCATAACTGACCACTAGAGTGCGACAGAGTACACAAAACCACTCATTAATTCTTAATGAGCTGATATTTTAAACCAACACAAAGTAGTGATCAAAAACACCAGAATCAATTTGATACCACTTATTAGGATGTTAACTTTGAATTTACTGAACATCCCAAAAAGGTTAGATAAACTATGTTTAGGTGGTGTTGCCCTCCACTACATCCCTGTGTATGCTGTGGTATTTTTATGCTGTACAAATCCAACTTGGCTCTCATCATCAGGCATTCAGTGAGTGATTACAGACATAATGCATACATTTCCAAACAAATGTCCATCTTCAATATACACATTAACCACATGCTTGTTGAATTCACAGCTTATGCATCTATTTACAAGACAAAAATGCCTCGACTATAAATAACCACTCACACCTGTCGAACACATAGGCCTTTTATTATCAAATTTCTGAACATCGTAACACAGCTATATACAGCATATTAACCTCACATTAAAGAGTATGCAAATGTAATATCAACAATCTCTCAATAAATAACTTAATCTGTAAACACAAAACTTCAGAGTAAAGGCAGGCACAGCAGTGTACATAACAACTGAAACATACACAACACTGTTAAATAAAATGAGCAACTTAAACCAATGCTTTGGCACTATTCAACTTCTAAATACAGTTACATTTTTTACGGGCTGTTTTCCAAAAACTGAATGAAAATGTTCTGTCCAGGTGAACAGACTTGGCCCAAGATGGATTAAGAATAACCAGCATGACAGTGATGCCTGTGCCCTATGAGTTTTCATTTCATGTTTTCATTTCATTTCCTTGACAATGACTTTCAATATTTTTCATTTTCATCACATAAGAAAAAAAATACTGACCACAAACAATACAAACTCTGGGCGGTAAACAATATAACAATGCAAATCAGTTTCTGATTTGTGGTGGTGATGATGGTGGGGGGCAAGAAAAACCCCAACAAAGACAGCTGATGGCAACTCTTTCAGACAAAAAACATTCAGGGGTTTGTGTAAAAGGAATAGTAGCTGGCCATGCCTTTAGTTGAGGGAGTTTCCTTGCTGTAGGAGCTATTGTTGGTGGCAGCAGAGGCCAAGTCTTCACACTTGATGTCAGTGGGTGAGTTTTCTGTGCTTGGCCCGCTCAGAGACAACCGCCTCCGCTTACAGGCCACAGAATAAGACTCAGCTTTGTCTAGCGTGAGGGCCGATGGCTGAGTCTCCGTCCAGGCTGAGACGAGGCCTCCGCTGCCGCTGAGCTCCTCCTCCATCTGTGGCTTATCTTTGTCCGAGTCTTCCAGGAAACCGGTGGTGGGGCTGGGCCTGGGTGACCAAGGGAGACTAGGGGTGACCTTTCTCTGATATGTCGCTCTGGATCCCCACCCTGCAGACATGGTGGTGAAAGGACAGTCTGGGTAGTAGCTGAGAGCGTGGGACGTCTGCATGGACAAGGACTTGATGCCATAAGGAAGCAGGGTGCTCGAGTACTCCCCCTCATATGGGGTGAGCTCTAGCTTATTTGCTGCCACACCAGCACTTCCTGCTTGCTGCATGGAGGCGACGAACCACCTCTGTGAGGCTAGGTCGTCCGTCTGAGGGGAGATGAGGCTGTTGGTCTGGGGCACGGCCCTCTCACTGTTGTGGAAGCGGTTCTGGGGAAGGTTATTAACAAACTGGTCCTGGAAGAGGGGCTGCATGGCATAGCGAGCACCAGGGACGATCTGTTGGGAGCGGGGGGAGTCGGTCGGGGACGGAGTCAGGCGGTCATGCTCCGGGGCAGTGTACATCCTGAAAAATACATGCCGAGAGAAATGTGATTAAAAAAAAAAAAAAAAGGCATTGTGTGGGTGAGAAAAAAATCCTCAAAAAAATGCTAAGCTTATATTGCAGCCAAGACATGATTTGATGTTATCACGTTGTGAAAATCTGATGTTTGCAGTCACTATACTGTACTTCTGGGGAGTAGTGCATGACAAAACATAAAGGTAAACTCACGAGTCGTAATTGTCTCTGAATCCTTTGGCAAAGGGGTTGTGGTCAATTTTCAACTGTGTAATCTAGAACAGAAGAAAAATTAAGAAAAAAATTGCGGTGTGCATAGAGTGCAATAAAACAGGTGCTTTCAAAACTGTTGAAAGTTAAGATAGACATTTTCAGAAATAAAAAAAATATATAGGCATAAAAGAAAATCTATAACAATATAATTATTACCATATCATAAAGGCATAGTGAACAGATTGTGGCTGATAAACATTCTAAAAATATAAGCATGAGGAATTCATTCATTTTGGAGCTTTAATGAAGTTGAAATGTAAGTGGAGCAAAATATTTCTTGTTCACACAGTGCAGAGTAAATGGGATTTAACTGTAAATTAAAATAGGTCCCAGCATATAATTACAGCATCTTTATCATATTGCAGCTTATAAACAGAGTGCAGGGCATGCTTACATCGGTGTTCTGGTAGGCAGTCACAGCTATAAACTGGGTCTCTGGAAAGGAGAAGGTCTGGGTCTTAACATCACCGCCTATGTCCTCCACCCCGTCCTCAGACACCTCCACAATGTGCAGCCTGGGCTGGTACTTATGCAGGGACTGGAGGACAATCATCTGTATACATACATGCAAAAAAAAAAAATTAAAAAAAAATTAAAAATCAAATTAGTCTATTAGTTGATTCCAACGGAAATCACACACTGACTGATTGTCTAAATTTCGTGCATGCGTAATCTATGCGTAAAAGTCACCTCCCTATAAATTGTTGTACAAAACCGGCTATTCTTAAAAAGTGGCCATGACTTGAAGTTGGACTCAGATTTACATCTAATTTTACGTGATTAACATATTAATCTGTGTAAATTTTGCAGAAAGTGATTGGTCAGGTTGGTCAGTAGGCCTGTTACTGCAAGAACAAAATTACATCCAGCTGCGCAGTGACATGACCAAAACTTCTACAGGCGCTTGAATGAAAGAGAAAATAAACAGGCTAAACAAACATATGAGTTCGTCTGAAAATATTGTTTTCTAAACTAACAGGATCGTCAATAATAATCAGTTAATCACAGTGAAATATAAATGGCAAATGCATTGAAACAAATTAAATCTATAAACAGGTTGGAATTTACAGTCAATGCCTTTTTTTTTGTAATTGTTCGTTACCTGTGAACTGCTGGTGTTGGTTCCCTTGTTGTTGGTGAGTTTAAGTTTTCCGAAGGAGATTTCCTGTCTCATCCAATGGGCCCCTGTGTTCGGAGACTCTGGATGGATGTACATTTTGTTCCCTGTAAAAAACAAAAAAAAACAAAAACATAAATGAATTTTGCTGTCTTAACTCAAATGTAGATCCAATACCTTCCAATAACTTAAAGGGAAACTGTGTGAACTGAAAATTGTTTACAATGCAACAATAGGCTGCACTGCAAAAAACAAATAAAAAAATACCCAAAACAACCATAATCATACATATTAAATCGAATATTAAAATATTAAAAAGGATTATTTTTTTTTTTTTACAAGTGGAAAATCTGTCGTGCCACGAGGAAAATGAACTGTTTTCAATGACGTTTCACTAGTTTGGAGATTTTAAGTGCAACACTGAACTAAATGTCTCAAATGGTTAAGACAGACATTACTGCAATGCGATTCGGTGGATAACTTTACAGTAGCCTATGAGAACAGAACAACATACAACAGGGGACGAATCTTTGTATGAAAGAGACAAAATTCATGCGCAAACTGAATTGTCAGAGAGGATGGAGAGCATGTGGAATCATCTAACACTGCATGCAGGTCAGGCACGTCGTGACTCCGGATAGTGTGCTGCGGGTCTTTACGCGGATCTCTATCCAGCTCAGTACCTTGCATGTTGTTGTCCGCCTTGCCACAGGTAACCCATTTGCCACCTTGAAATCTCCAGTGGTTTGGATCCGCCAACACCACCTCCACAAACACATTGTAATGTGCCGTCAGGTTGAGACCAGCGATGTTAAAACTGAGGAAGGGGAACATCCGTCTGCAGGCACGATGAATAAACAAACGAATTAAAATTAATAAGTAAACATAAGATATAAATATGCATAAGAGATAGATAGATAGATAGATAGATAGATAGATAGATAGATAGATAGATAGATAGATAGATAGATAGATACAATGTGTATTAAATGTATAAAACAGCAAATGAGAAGAAATGTTATTTTATAAAGGCCCGTTTTCAAATATGCAAAAACATGGATGCAGCACATGTGGTGCCATTCTGACAAAAAATATTCTTGCTATCAATCATTTTATTTATTTTCCTAGAATTAAATCTTAAAATCTTGGAATTGAAAATGAAGAAACATGCTGTGGAGGCGAGGCAGTTTCACTTGTTTCCGATGCAAATAAACTTGTTTCAAGAACTCCCATGGGCAGTGGAAACAAGTAGGCCTGCAATTAACAAATGAATTGTCACAACATGCTGGGGAAGACACTTTTTAAAAATCAGTTAACATTTTTGTGGGAATTTTGATTATTTGTTAAGGTGTATTTTCATTTCTTTTAGTGCAAATTAATTCCTTTTGAGGTTTTATTTACCTACGAGGGTCGTCTGGTGTTTAATCCACACGGTTATGTACACACATTCCTCAGAGGTGCCAAATGTGGCTGGACACAGTGCCTTGCTCAAGGACTTTGGGACAGTAGTTAGCGTTTGTGGATCACTTTCCCACCCTCTGCTCCCATCTCACCTGCCCTGCTTGGTGATGATCATCTCGGTCTGGTGCCGGTGGAACTTGAGCCACAGCGGCCGGTTACAGAGGTAGACCTGGGCCCTCATCCCAGGGCCGGCGGTGGGTAAAGGCATGGCGCTGATGGCGGACCCTGAACCGGTGTAAGGCGGATAGATGCAACCGGGGCTCTGGCCGAGCTGGTAAGCCGGGCTGAAGTGGCTGCGGCCGGCAGCGGAGGAGGAAAACCCCGCGGGAGGCAGCACGGAGCCCAGGTGAAGAGACGTGGGGTACCTGCTGGCGCTGGATGTGGTGTAGACCGTCCCGGTGGGGCTGTAGGGGATGAAAGAGCAGGGATTGCCCGCTTCTGGACTTTGTTTGGTCACCGTGGGCGGTATATAGTATCGGTCTGTACCCGTCCCGTGCTCTGTGTAGCGGCTGCCAAACGTCGGGTCATCCCCCTCCACAGCCGGAGACTTGCGCCTCTCATCCGCTGTGTCTTTCGGTGAGGAGAAGGTGCTGCTCTCGCCCTCTCCGCCTAGCATGGTCGCTCGTCTCGCCTTTTGAGCTGTCTTGCAACAAGAGTCGGTTCTTTGACACCAAATTCCGGGATGACCCCACCTTAGGAGTCACTGGCAAGTACTTTTGTTTCCTCTGTTCGAGACTTCTTTTGCCTGCATCCTATGAGAGTGTATCCTTGAGAGAGAAACAGTCCTTGATTAGGGCAGGCCTAGAGTGGTGTGAGAATTTCCCAGCAGTTTAAAAGGCCGGTGCAGTTCTGTGCCAAGTCGACAACTTGTGCGTAAACGAAAATGTAATGAGTTGGAAGTGTCGAGTTATTCATTTAACGCCTGTAGATCTTCGTAGGCGTCTTAAGGGTGTGGCTGAGACGATTTATTTTCAGCCATCATCTTCTTTTTTATCAGGGTAGGCTAGTTTCCTTCTTTTTTTTTCTTTTGAGTGGCACACTAAAACCACAACAGCATCTTGGCACGGGCCTATTAGTGGCTATAATTTGAAAACATGAGTCATCACATGTTCCTATGGCCCACATTTCTCCTCTCGCTCTCAGTTATTGTATGTTGTCATATTTAGCAAAACTATTCCACTCATTTCCACAAAGCATGCGAATGATTTATTTTTTAGAATTCAGATCCACAGAGAAGTTTTACTCTGTTGTTTTTTCATGTCAGTACTGCGCTGCAATGAAAAACGAAAATAACTGCAATCTTGAGCCAAGCATTAATTCACTGCTAAATAGCGAAACAATAGACCTATCTATTTGTCGAATTGGTGAATTTTAGGTCGATATTCGATGAGGCATAGGCTATATTCAGTCAATAACACAGCCTTCGCCTATTTCTTGTAAACCATATGACAAATTTTAATCAAGGCACAGATTTTTTTGTGGTACGAAAACGAGACTGAAAGCTCGCCTCCGTCTTTTGACATATTTCGAAACATAATTTGATGGGGGCAGATGTAGTGTTGTTTTTGTTGTGCTTCGATTATTTTAGAAAATATAAAATATAACCTTGTACCAAAACGATGCTACTTTAACAACACATGTCGCCCATATTTACCCCTTAAATATGAGGTTTGTGAACATGTGTCCTCATTTCTCTGTACAGACCATCTATTAATCCTATAGAATTATTCAGAGTTAATGAATTTGCATTCATTGCAGTTCTGATGTGGCTCTGCGTCCCAACGGGACGCCCGATGTGAAAAAAAGAAATGGCCAATTATTTTTCCGTTTGAAGAAACCTGTGATGTTTCTCAGATCAGACAGTCCGATGTGAGAAACGGCAACAAAATAAGTGCATGTTGCATGAAAAAGGTGGTTGGATGACGAGAAAAAAATCAACTTGCTTTGACCATGAGAAATAATTCCATAAACCAAATTTACTTTTATTTTTAAAACAAGGGCAAATTACTTAATATAATTTCTCATTTGTCACATGGGGTTATTGTTAAATGATGCAATAACCAATACTGTGAATTGATTGAAATAACTTACCAAACGATTGTCCAGGCTCACGCCGTTTTCAATTATGAAGTTAGAGACACTATAGCCTACTTTAAATTAAATTAAATTAAATTAAATTAAAGCTTATATAAAAACAGACATTGCGCGACAAAACAATATCATGTGTGAGGCTAAGCCCGTCCAAGTCATTGGCATCATCCTGTGTGACAGAGTCGAGCATGTGGAGGCAGAGTGAGCGTGTCTAGGCGCGCTCCCAGTTTCACCAGTGCTCTCCTTGTGATCGTGACGCACAGATAGCAGCCTATTATCAGATTCTCCCCTGATCTCCAGAGGAGGGGTAGGGGATCCTCGTCTAACCTACACCCCGCATCACTGCCAGGCTCTAACAGTCGCCGCTCAGCTCACACCGAAATGTTTCCTTCTAGTCATCCTTATGATAAATGGCTTATATCCCTATACCCTTTAACCTCCCTGTAGGGACATACAGTTTTGCAGTGGTATTCATACACCAGGCCAAAGCTCCTTCAGTGCATAATTGCATTGCCAGCTCTTTCTCATTAAAAAGGTAATGTATTCTGGCTCTAAAGTAAAACTGTCACAAACCAACTCAGAATAGAGGAACACGTAACTAATGGATCTCTGAAAGCTGCGCTATTGATTTGGAGTAGGCCCTTTTGGGTTGTTAATGTTGTTGTTTTTTTTTCAACTGTCGGAGAATTTTGTTATTATAAACTTTACACTGATGCAAAGAAACATATTTTACAACTGTTATAGTCTAAGATCAGTTTCTGCTTTGGTTTAGGCTGAGATGATAGGTACACTAACCGAGAACTTAGACAACTGATAGTTATATGATCCTCTCATACATATACCAATGACAAGCAGCATGATACTGTAGGTTAGTGTTATATATACAAATGCCCAGAAAAAGGTAGCATTGGAGAGTGAGGATCAGAAAGAGAGCCAGTAACCCAAAAAAAGTTTCATCAACACTAGTTTCAGCTCTAATGTCATGTTAAATGCTGTTTCGGTGGCCTTTCCTCTCTGCCAAACAAAAAGGGAAACAATTGTGTGATCCACATCCGCCAAACTACTTCATTTGTGGCTTGGCTGATGTCTGCATACACTGCAGAGAATGAGGTGTGTGGCAAACAGGAAGATCTGCTGCAACCCCAGAGGCACAATCATCATGAATGAGACGATGGAGGTCTGGAAAGGGTAAAACACATCAGAAATTTCATTTTGCATCTTTGTATAAGAGGCATGACAAGTTAAAAATGGAATCTCCGGACAAATAATTCCCTGATTGCTTTCATCCATAAAAAAGGTAGGTTGTTGTTTAATTTGCCCAATATACAGTAAGGTTTGTCACAAATGTAACACAAACTCTCACATTATTTAAGACAGATCTCTGTTACAGATTTGACTGCTTCCCCTTTGATGCCTCCTCTTCAGTTCAAAGGAAAGTAAATCCAGACTTTACACTGCCCTGCATTAGTGTGCTAATAGAGCACATTTCAACGACTTGAAGACCCACTCAAGGTGCCCCATCTCCTCCTCAGGTGTAAAGGCCAGGTGATGCTGGGCTTTACTGGAGGGGTGTTTACATGTGAAAGAGACCCCAGCAGTGAGAGGATTAGTGTTGCAGGTCACCACCTTTCAAATAAACAGACCAAACATCAAATGATTGACCCCGTTAGACAAATAAACTATTGGAACTGTAAACAGCAAGAGCAATACACTTAAGAGCAATACACTTAAGCTGATCGCGTTGATCAATTAAGTTGTTTGATTACTTCTGGAGGTGATGAATATGTAGACTTGAGAGATGCTGGTGTGTCTGTCTACAAGTGTGTGTTTCCCTTTGCCAACCGCATGAAAGAGGTTTTTATACTGCTGTTCTTGCTGTTGGGTTGATTTATATTTATGTACTGGTTCAGTAGCCTATATCAGATAAATATTTACATGAGCTGTGACCTACTTCAAAATTCTGTGTGTGCATTGTAATCCACTTTGATAAAAGTATATTTCTTAAAGTTAAGTTTGGATTAGCTTGAAATCCAGTCTCTCTGTTTCTTTCTCTCTCTCTCTCTCTCTCTCTCTCTCTCTCTTTTCTCTCTCATTTTCTCTCTCTCTCATTTTCTCTTTCTTTCTTTCACTACTAAATTCAGTCAGTTCAATTGGAAGGGTTTTCACAAACATGTGCAACAGACGTTTACATAGCCAAAGCAAGTGTAAAATAGAAACAACAAAAAGTGTACATAAACGGATGAATTCACTATCTATCAAACAACCTATCTGACACATACTGTACATCTACACAGACCCATACACACACACACACACACACACACACAGTGAGTCTCGTGCTGTGATGGCGAAACCAGTGAGTTAGAAGTGAGAATGTGGAGTTTTGACACTTTTTTTCCACGGTAGGCGGGGCTTTCGCCACGCCAGACTCACTTAGAGAAGCATTTGGCTTGAAGTACAGTCACAAATCAGAACTTTTTTTTTTTCTCCAGTGTTGGCCTTTCTTGTTACGCTATATTTTTCCTCTTCATTTAAATTCATTCAAGTTCGTTTAGCTTCTTGTCGGCTTCAACTGTACTCATATTGTGAAAGTACAGACGCTGATATATCATCACCATGTGTGTCAACATCACTGACTCAGCACAACAGCTCTGTGTGAGCAGGAAAAGACGCACATGTTTCTCTTCTTTGTCAGTTTAACTCCTTACCAGATAATCAATTTATATATTATAACCTCCATAATGTATCATAATGTGCTGTTTTGTATTTGGCTGTGTCATGTGTTTATTGGACAGCCAGTCAGTAGAATGGCCTTGCTCCTCTTTCTGTCACACTCGATGAACAGCTTCCCCTAGCTGTGCCTGCTTTTTGACACGTCTAAAGGGTTGTTTCTGACATCTTGCCATCCTGCCTGCCACCCCTCCTGCGGTGCCCGTGCCAGGCAGGAGGAAAAAGCTGGTGACCTGGCCATCGCTGCCCTGCCCTGGGCCACTGCCACCCTGCTGGCAGCAGAAGGTCTGTTGGCTCAGTACCCATGCCAGGAGCCCTGCCCGCCACAGCTTGTGATGTCACTACGAGCACGCTGTTAGGAGACAGATCTGATTGGCGCCGATGATTTGCCCTCCTCTCTTCCTGGGACACGCCCTCTCAACGCATCTGCTGTAAGGATTTATAGGCCTCATTAATTATCACTTTATATGAATGTAATCTCAGCCTTATGATTCCCTAGCTGCTGAGCTGCCTTCATCTTTTCTGCAGATACAGCAATGTTAGCCCTAAATGAAGAATCCAGAAATATGATCTCCATTCATGTGCTGCTGTTTGCATATGCAAGGCAGAGCAAAAAAAACAACTTCATTTTTACAGTCTTTTCTAGAAGATGGGAGTGTACCCCCCCAACAGTTAGCGCTTCCTCTAAAAGCTTGAAGGTGGCACTGACCGAGTCTAAAAGAAGAAGAGGCCTGCTCTGGTGTTCTGCGGGTAAAGGTCGGTTCATTAGACTTAACTGACATTTTGCCCTTCAAGGCTTCATCAGCGTTACTATATGAAAAACAGGAAGTATGTATCCCTTTAAAGAGTCTATGGTTTGACTGGGTGAGGCTGTAAGTTGGGTACAACAGAGAAAAGGGGAAAATAAATTACAGTTTCTTACTTATTGTAAACTGTTCAACCCCACTAGAAAACAGTATATAACACTTTTTTTTCCAATTATACATTAATTTTTTTTTCTACCATAGCATAATAATAGTGGCCAAAGTACTCTGACTGACTGACACTGGCATTTGAAGACTACACCTCTGTCTGTATTACCCTACAATAATTAAGCAAAAACAAACAAACAAACAAACAATAAATAAATGTTGTTATTTAACAATGTTGAACTTATTTATTAGGTTGACACAAAATAGGATTATTGATAAAAACCTTAGAAGTCATTGTAGACTCCCAGACCAAACACACTGCAACACCTGACTCAATTACTTGATGGAGATCTTCCAGATCAATAGCATACAATGATGAGAAACCACATTGTAGCTCCAAATTTTGCAAATATTTCTGATTTCTATATCATGTGATGGTATAAGCAGTTCAAAGAGATGTGCTGTTTCCTGCTCTTTTGCTCCATGTAAATCAGCTGCAGTGTTACAGCTTAATGAAACCCAGCGTGTTGTACAGTGCTATGGTTTGAATAACCATGAATAACTTGAGGCAACCAACAGGCTACTACAACATTTTTTTTAAAAGCAACATTAACATACCGGAATAAAATGGGAATCAAAATTGAACAAAAACACTTTCCGTCGGTAAATTATCATAGCAAAACATCATGTCATATAGTATACTGACTTAATGCTCAACGAGACACAACATAACATTAATTCACTAGGTGCTGGAACAATTGATAGCATCTAATTTCGTAATGTTTCGTAATGTTTATACACTTTGAAGTTACTTTTCTGGTTAAACATATATTTTAGGGAGATTTTTCATCAAGTACTTGCAAAGTAATATTTTGTTCTTACCATGCTTTCCCTTTGGCTACTACACAGGTTGACACACTGGAATAAGGCCACTGTCAGGTGCAATGCCACTGATAAGACTAATAGTACAGGCATTCTTATTGTGCAGACAGACAAAGACACCAGTGAGACAGTTTTTATCGCAGGGCAACAAACGCCAGAAGGTGAAGGCCTCTGGTGACCCACTTCCTCTGCTGGCCCCCTACACTTACATTTATGGTTAGGTCCTATGTCCTGTTAAGAGTAGCAGCAGGAGTGGACCATCACATTTGGTGCCCAGCGTGGGGGCGGTCGGTGAGCTGTCATGTTCCAAATATCCCACCGAGATACACTTCTGCCTCTCTGCGAAGATTTGGTGTTTTCTCATTTGCATTTGCTAATGAGATCCTGTTTGCATGACTTTATACTGGAAGACACTATCTGCCTGGATATCTCTGTACAAATACAAGGGGCTGATGAAATCTTATTTGTTTAGCCTTTATTAACCAATTAGTCCCATTAAGATTACCAATCTCTTTGTCAGGAGAGAGCCAGCCAACGAAGCAGCATCATGACAACACAGTTTGTTGCAGACAAACAGAAGAATAAAATTACAATCAAATTTGCATTATAAAAAAACTGTCAGTGACATTTAAACAGATATGTGAAGAGAGCAGGCACTTGACACAAAGGAAACACATTGGCATTCACCACAAGTTGAGAGATCACATAATTACTGTTGCCTTAGACGCTGCTTTGTAATTTTCCAAGCGATACCTCTTGAGGGTGGAGCAACAATCAGGCAGCTTTACAGTAAGACTGTAAAATGTATGACTTTTATGACGGCTACAGCTGCACACAAGCTATGCTGGCATGAAAGACAATTATAGCTGATTGCAAGCAGAAAACAGCCTTAATGCGGATATGTATACCGCAATCGCACAAGTTTACTGTAAACAGGCAGTCAGACATGTCACAGTTATTTTTAGTGTATGAGAATATACGATTTCAGCGATGATCAAGTGTCTGTGAGTCTTCTCTTGTTAGTTCTCCCAATCACAACTTCACACAGGAGGTTCATCTTCTCAGAAGCCTCCTTCAGCCAAGACCCATGACTTCAAAAATCACTTATCTCACAGGAAGTTATAGAATGTCTCCAATGGCCAACTCCAATCCAGACCCGTTTAGAGCACTTCCTCGTTATCACCCAATCTGTACTGTTAAGAGTTCCTGCCCACCAATCTGCCAATGTCAGCAGCCCCTGAAGTCTGTCATCGTTTGGTCTAAGGTCAAAGTTGCGAGCTGTTGCATTATCAAATCAAAGAGTCAAAGAGTGTGGCATTTGAGAGTATGGTGACAAAACCAGAAATCAAAATGTCGAACATGCCCCCATTTAGTACTAAAGACATACATCTATATGGATCCACAACGTCCTCTGCATGGGGGCAGCAGAGTGGCCAAGTAGTTAGAGCACCTATGACTCAGACAACCCATGTTCAAACTCTATGCAAGCATCCACTCTGCTGTAGTGTCCTTGAGCAAGACACTGAATCCAGGATGAAGCGGGGACACTGCTCTGGTGCTGAGCCTGACCTCTGACCCCCTTGTGGGGGGAGGCAGTGAAATGAGGAAATTCCCCACCAGGATGAATCAGGCATCACTTGGATACCTCATCATTTCTATTGTTTCATTCAAGAGGATACTGGATGAGAATTTAAGAATTTGACTTTAATCCCCACGCATCAAACATAGTAATGCTAGAGTACTGACTTTAGTATATGGTGAACAAATGTTGCACAAAGCGTAGCAGCACACATTCAATACATCTTTCACTGATTTCAAATAACACAGCGGTAACAAAAGAAGAAAATATTCCCTGTATTGTTTCTCAAAATGTTCCATTATCCAGTGGGGTGGAAGGAATATTTTCTGCATTATGTCCTCTCTCCGTGCAGGCAAGGAGGACCCTGAGCATGGTTTTCTCATATGGGGAATCTGCTGACTGTGGTATCACATTATGATTAACAATTTAACTATGATCCCCTTCCTTCCCATTGTTATTCCACAGATGACTGAGAGTAAGAGCGAAATGCCAGCGACGGCACGCAGGCTTCATTAGATTCATTGATTGATTTATTGTTTTCCATGGTTGTAATCACTTCCCCCAAGGTAATTTGTAAGCTCTTTATGGTTCAGAGGTATAAGCCTGAGAGTTAATTAATCGGCTTTGTTTAGAAGTTTGGAAGTAGAAATGCCCCTCTGAATCAGCGACGGCTAGGAAAGCAACAGTCTGAGCCTCTTTGAGTTGGAATCCCTTGTTTACCATGACAAAAGATCAAAACTAAGCAGGTAAACAGATTTATCAATGCAGAAATTTAGATTTAATCCTTTGCATTTACCTCGTTTCACCTTTACCCTGGTGAATTTTCTCAGTGTCAAGGCCAAAATGGTGAACGTTTCTCAGATTACTACAAATGAAGCATAGGAAGTTCACTTAAAAATATTGCTTGTACTTGAAATTGAAAAGCCAGTATTCAAATAACCAAAAGTAAAATATAAAAATGAGCAAATCATTAAAAAAAAACCCTCTCAGGACCAAGACAAGATTTTCAGATTTTTTCAGGTAATTATAATCAAGATTATTTTTACGGTGTACTTTAAAATTTTTTCATTGAAAATGTATTCCTATATTAGCCACATAGATTTGGACCCATTTGTCACTTTTTGTCCAAGATGAAAGAAATGCATTGCCCCTCTCTACTGTAGTAAAGTATTATCCCCTCCACAATCAGATAATATGCCGACAATTTTTATGTTCTGCCTCAAGTCTCTGCTCTTAGCAGAAGAAAAACTGACACCTCCTCTCCTCCCCCTTCTCCCCTGCATCCCCCTCACCCCCAAACCTCAAATATCCTCTGGCCTTTGTCAGTCTTAATTGAAGCCCCTGCTTGCTTTAATTGGCTTTTCAGTGATATCTGAATGGGAACTGGTGTTTGTGGGTTAAATGCAT